>WNWK01000469.1:227500-482378 GCA_009830355.1 Cherax destructor
TGGAGCAGCAGTGACAGCTGGAGCAGCAGTGACAGCTGGAGCAGCAGTGCCAGCTGGAGCAGCAGTGCCAGCTGGAGCAGCAGTGCCAGCTGGAGCAGCAGTGACAGCTGGAGCAGCAGTGAAGCACTGCTGCACAGTCTTGCTGCTGTACACATACCTCTCGTACGCCTGTAACTAGTTTACAGGGTTGTTGTATTCTCGCATCGCACCCTGAAGTCAGTTTTGATCGCCTGGTCAACCAGGCTGTTGATTCTGGTGACCCGCAAAACCCCACGCACCCAGCTATCTCAAGACCAGCGGGAGACAGTGGTTCCACACGCTGGTTTACACTCTCCGTCTGGGAATGTTTGTGATAATATTTATTACAGAATTGCTTGTCATTATTGTTCTAGCCTTTCACATGCTTTTTCTAGCTCCATCTAGCTTTTTGTTTAGCCTTTCAGCTGTCCATTCCACCAGCTAGTGAGCTGTGAGAGTCATCCAGGTGGTGTGGTAGCGTCCGTGAAGCCGGGTTCGTTTACCGTTTCAAAACACCTGATGAAGCTAGTGGAACCGAGTCTCTATCCTTTTATATACCTTCTCTAACTCATCCACCTTTCCATCCAACCTTCAATTTATCTTTCTCATCCGTCCGTTGTACCAGCTGGTGAGTTACGAGCGTCGTCCAGGTGGTGTGGTGGTGTCCACGGAGCCGGGTTCGGTAACCACCTCACGGCTTCTGGTTCAGTCAGCGGAGCGGCGTCATACAGGGCGCTACACTTGCGCCCCGGCCAATTCTAAACCAAGAAGTGTCAATGTTCACGTCATCGCTGGTAACTATTGTTCCTTTGTGGCTTTTATTCCTTGGCTTGTTTGTGGCGGCTTATTGTTTACTGGCTTGAAAAGGTAAAAATAATAAAAACTGTCCCGTAAGGTATCATTATCAAAGATATCATAAGTTATCATAACCTGGAGGTTAACTTCTCACAAGTTATCATAACTAGCATATCAACTTATTACAAGTTATGAGAGTCAAGAAATTAACTTCTCACAAGTTATCATAACTAGCATATCAACTTATTACAAGTTATGAGAGTCAAGAAATTAACTTCTCACAAGTTATCATAGTCAGGATATTAACTTCTCACTAGTTATCTTAGTTAGGAGGTAAATTTATCACATGTTATCACTGCCAAGAGATAAACTGACCATAAATTAGCATAATCACGAAGTAAACATATCGTAGGTTATCTTGTTTAAGTGGAAGACTTACCATAAGTCATCACAGCCAGGAAGTAAAGATAACTTAAGTTAGCCAAAGAGTATAACTTACCATAAGTCATCACAGCCAGAAAGTAGAGATAACTTAAGTTAGCCAAAGAGTATAACTTACCATAAGTCCTCACAGCCAGGAAGTAAAGATAACTTAAGTTAGCCAAAGAGTATAACTTACCATAAGTCATCACAAGTGGTATTCAACTTTTTCCAGCTATGAAAACTTCAAAAATTCCCGCAAAATTTACATTATCCATTAAATAAAAATATCTGAACTTAGGCAAAGTTATAGTACCCAACTTAAGTTATCTCGCATCTTTAATGATGCTATATCTTGATCAGGAGAGGATCTAAGTCAAAGATAGAGTATCTGTCCTCAAAACAGATGGGTTTTATCTAGATTTAAAACATCGGCTGGTTTGATGGGGTTTAAAGTCTATCTGCTAGACGAGGGTCATTAAGGCTGCATCTTGCCTCTGCAACACCACTCAAGAATACTTTAAATATGTGATTTGTGTATCGTATCTGTGGTGAGATATTAATTCTTTGTTTTTTCTTGTTGTCCACGCAACAGGTGACCAGACGGCAGCCATTGTTCACGAGAACAACAGTGCTGTACAGGGTAGAAGTACACGAATCTACAATATTCTACTTCTCTTTCTTTTCTCTCTCTTATAGAGGTAGTGAGAGTGCCCATTCTCTCTCTCTCTCTCTCTCCAAATTATCACTTTCCTCTCTCCCTCTCCTCACTTTACACTCTCAGCACTACACCCTGGTAGCGTTGATGCCCTGGGCCTCCGTTGATGTACTCACCAGCTGTCTGAGCATCAACACCCACAGCTGGTGCACCTTCTGTCCCAGTGTTGATGGTGTGAGGTGCACGTGTGAGTGTGCTGGCATGTGTACACTCCAGCAAGTGACCTCAACACTCTCAAACACAAATGAGCACCTTTGTGCCACACCCACTGGGAAAGTAAGTGGTCATCAACGTGTTGTGTTACTTATGTAAGTGGTCATCAACGTGCTGCGTTACTTATGCAAGTGGTCATCAACGTGCTGCGTTACTTATGTAAGTGGTCATCAACGTGTTGCGTTACTTATGTAAGTGGTCATCAATGTGTTGCGTTACTTATGTAAGTGGTCATCAACGTGTTGCGTTTCTTATGAAAACAAGTGAACATCCTCTTTACTTATAAGAAAAACAAGTGAACATCCTCTTTACTTATAAGAAAAACAAGTGAACATCTCAGTTTCACGTTACTTACGAAGATTCAGTGAACATGACATTGTGGATGACATGACAAAGAGAGATGAATGATTTGTAGAGTTTGTAACACTAACAACAAGGATCAAAATCCACTGTAAGTGAGGCGAATGTCGACCATCACTACACTGTCGCATGTCCCTTCATGCTGCCTCCTCTGTGTGAGTATATATATATATATATATATATATATATATATATATATATATATATATATATATATATATATATATAACTTTATATAACATTTTGGCTGATAAATTCGTGTAAATTATTTAAATTGTTATTATAAGTTCGAATAACTTTTGTAAAATCTGGGAGGATATACATCACTATAAAAGATATATACACCGTGTGGATTGTATCTGTGAGGATATGTACAGGGATAGAGAGGTGTATATCACTCATTGTATATACACTGAGTGATGTGTATCTCTCAGGGTGTGTTACAAGATTTGTGTTACGAGATTTGTGTATCTCTCAGGGTATATACACTGAGAGGGGAATATCTCTCAGTGTATATACCACTAGAGGTATACACCACTCAGTGTATATACCACTAGAGGTATACACCACTCAGTGTATATATCACTAGGGGTATACACCACTCAGTGTATATATCACTAGGGGTATACACCACTCAGTGTATATACCACTAGGGGTATACACCACTCAGTGTATATACCACTAGGGGTATACACCACTCAATGTATATACCACTAGGGGTATACACCACTCAGTGTATATACCACTAGGGGTATACACCACTCAGTGTATATACCACTAGGGGTATACACCACACAGTGTATATACCACTAGGGGTATACACCACTCAGTGTATATATCACTAGGGGTATACACCACTCAGTGTATATACCACTAGGGGTATACACCACTCAGTGTATATACCACTAGGGGTATACACCACTCAGTGTATATACCACTAGGGGTACACACCACTCAGTGTATATACCACTAGGGGTACACACCACTCAGTGTATATACCACTAGGGGTATACACCATTCAGTGTATATATCACTAGGGGTATACACCACTCAGTGTATATATCACTAGGGGTATACACCACTCAGTGTATATATCAATAGGGGTATACACCACTCAGTGTATATACCACTAGGGGTACACACCACTCAGTGTATATACCACTAGGGGTACACACCACTCAGTGTATATACACAAAGTTCACACAGGCCTATTCTCCAGGCCTAACACTTTCTTGACTGGTGGTGTACAGGTGACGTACAGCCTAAATGATTCTCGTGTAGTAGACAGGCTTGAAACCCAATATACCAACCAACTTAGCTTGTAAATAGCTAACATTCCTACCATGGAATGATCTGCAGCTAGCATTCCTACCATGGAATGATCTGCAGCTAACATTCCTACCATGGAATGATCTGCAGCTAACATTCCTACCATGGAATGATCTGCAGCTAACATTCCTACCATGGAATGATCTGCAGCTAACATTCCTAACATGGAATGATCTGCAGCTAACATTCCTAACATGGAATGATCTGCAGCTAACATTCCTACCATGGAATGATCTGCAGCTAACATTCCTAACATGGAATGATCTGCAGCTAACATTCCTACCATGGAATGATCTGCAGCTAACATTCCTACCATGGAATGATCTGCAGCTAACATTCCTACCATGGAATGATCTGCAGCTAACATTCCTACCATGGAATGATCTGCAGCTAACATTCCTACCATGGAATGATCTGCAGCTAACATTCCTAACATGGAATGATCTGCAGCTAACTTCTAAATAGCTAAAAGAAGTTCTTTTGGGCTTTGAGGTCGAGGAAGCAGAGATTATACATGTGAGTTTCGAAGTAAGGTCACCTGGTTAAACCACTGTCTGTAACTCTGGTTTAAGATAAACTGTTTTAAATATAATTCACTTCTAGATGGAAGGGGAAATAAAGATAACTCACTGCTAGGTAGAAGGAGATTAGTAAAAAATTCTCTCTCTCTCTCTCTCTCTCTCTCTCTCTCTCTCTCTCTCTCTCTCTCTCTCTCTCTCTCTCTCCCCATAATAAAAATAATAATAATAATAATAATAACACATTAATGATATTCTTATTATTTTTATGGTTATGACAGTTATTATTACTATTATTATTATTACTATTATTATTATTATTATTATTATTATTATTATTATTATTATTATTATTATTATTATTATATTCACAAAGGAGAACTAGACCCATATGGGGGAGGGGGAGGGGGGTCAACCAGCGCCCAGGCAACGGCAGGTAATCGGGTGTTGATCCAAGGAGAAGGAGGAAACGGACCTCTCCAGTTACTCGCATCAAGAACCCTCCACCGGCGCCCAAACATCACCTTTCATGTAAATTTTTGTGTAAATTATCTGATGTAAATTTTCATGTAAATTTCGGGTAATATTTTCTTGAAATTTTATCCAATTGTTTTGGTGATTTTTTTATGTACTTTCAATGTAGGAATTTTTGGAATTTTCGTAAATAAATATTTTTGTCGAAACTCTGAATTTTTTTTATGTAAATTTTATGTAAATTTGACATGAATATTAATTAAGGTTTTTATTTATAACAATAAACTGCCACACATGACTGTACAAATAAACCGAGGCAATTTACACCATTACTTACAAAGTTTACCTTCTGTAAATAACCATTTACACTTGTATTATAGCCAGAGTTTACAGCATGTAAATAGATGTGTAAATTCAGTGTCTATAACACCACACAATCTGTCACTCACAAAAAAATATCTTTCAAACATTAATTTTTATCAGAAGCTGCAAGCTCCTGATGATGTGTTGATTGCAACTCGAAAGGCCTAGAGCTATCTTCAACTCCCTTGTGGTTGTTTTGATTTATTATATATATATATATATATATATATATATATATATATATATATATATATATATATATATATATATATATATATATATATATATATATATATATAATATATTATGACATCAGAAATACTCTTTCAGTGCTGTGTATATGTCTTAGTGTATATAGTGTATATATATTGTAATGTGTCCTATTGTTTATTTTTGTAAAAATAAAATAAGAAATCGGCCAAATTTTGTGTTTCTGTTACTTGGCGTTGTTGGCGGACGGAGGTTCGAGCCTTCAGCTCCTCGAGGCTCTCTCACCTGCTCACACGTGTTTACAACCTTCATTCACTCAGTCATTCACTCAGTCATTCACACAGTCATTCACTCAGTCATTCACTCAGTCATTCACTCGGTCATTCACTCAGTCATTCACTCAGTCATTTACTCAGTCATTCACTCAATCATTCACTCAGTCATTCACTCAGTCATTCACTCAGTCATTCACTCAGTCATTCACTCGGTCAATCAGTCATTCACTCAGTCATTCACTCAGTCATTCACTCAGTCATTCACTCAGTCATTCACTCAGTCATTCACTCAATCATTCACTCAGTCATTCACTCAGTCATTCACTCAGTCATTCACTCGGTCAATCAGTCATTCACTCAGTCATTCACTCAGTCATTCACTCAGTCATTCACTCGGTCAATCAGTCATTCACTCAGTCATTCACTCAGTCATTCACTCAGTCATTCACTCAGTCATTCACTCAGTCATTCACTCAGTCATTCACTCAGTCATTCACTCAGTCATTCACTCAGTCATTCACTCAGTCATTCACTCAGTCATTCACTCGGTCAATCAGTCACTCACTCAGTCATTCACTCAGTCATTCACTCAGTCATTCACTCAGTCATTCACTCAGTCATTCACTCAGTCATTCACTCAATCATTCACTCAGTCATTCACTCAGTCATTCACTCAGTCATTCACTCGGTCAATCAGTCATTCACTCAGTCATTCACTCAATCATTCACTCAGTCATTCACTCAGTCATTCACTCAATCATTCACTTAGTCATTCACTCAGTCATTCACTCAGTCATTCTCTCAGTCATTCACTCAGTCATTCACTCAGTCATTCACTCAGTCACTCACTCAGTCATTCACTCGGTCACTCACTCAGTCATTCACTCGGTTATTCACTCGGTCACTCACTCAGTCATTCACTCAGTCATTCACTCGCTCACTCACTCAGTCATTCACTCAGTCATTCACTCAGTCACTCACTCAGTCATTCACTCAGTCATTCACTCGGTCACTCACTCAGTCATTCACTCGGTCACTCACTCGGTCACTCACTCAGTCATTCACTCGGTCACTCACTCAGTCATTCACTCGGTCACTCACTCAGTCATTCACTCAGTCATTCACTCGGTCACTCACTCAGTCATTCACTCAGTCATTCACTCAGTCACTCACTCAGTCATTCACTCAGTCATTCACTCGGTCACTCACTCGGTCACTCACTCAGTCATTCACTCGGTCACTCACTCAGTCATTCACTCGGTCACTCACTCAGTCATTCACTCAGTCATTTACTCGGTCACTCACTCAGTCATTCACTCGGTCATTCACTCGGTCACTCACTCAATCATTCACTCAGTCATTTACTCGGTCACTCACTCAGTCATTCACTCAGTCATTCACTCTGTCACTCGGTCACTCACTCAGTCATCCCTCATACACTCTTCTATTTTCACTTTCACTCGTTGTTTCACTCACTGAGTTAAATATTATATAATACTTTAATAAATAACTAAATATATATATATATATATATATATATATATATATATATATATATATATATATATATATATATATATATATATATATATATTTGTAGAGAAGAGAGAGAGAGATTTCGTATCAGGTAATCTGATCTATTCCCCAAATACCTTATTATTGCGGATACCAATGGGAAATTGGTTCTCTCTCTCTCTCTCTCTCTCTCTCTCTCTCTCTCTCTCTCTCTCTCTCTCTCTCTCTCTCTCTCTCTCTCTCTCTCTCCCTCTTAGGGTGATATTTACAATAAGGTTTTAATACCAAACTTTCTTCATTACCAGAGGTATCGTAAAACTGACTATTGTGCACCGGGCGATTACCACCGCTCCTTCCCTGCTGAGCTCAGCACCCCTCTCCCCTGCCTAGCACCCCTCTCCCCTGCCTAGCACCCCTCTCCCCTGCCTAGCACCCCTCTCCCCTGCCTAGCACCCCTGCCTAGCTGCACCCAGCACCCCAGTTTGATGGTGCGTTACTTGTAACTACCATCCTAACAGCGTCTTTATGACTCTATGTATAGCAGAGGATAGTGGTACGTTATTGCTTCGTGATGTTCTATATTGTAGTGTGTGTATGTGTGTATGTGTGTCTGTATGCGTATGTGTTTATACATACGTATGTGTGAATGTGCGTGTATGTGAATGCATTTATAAACATATGTGCCTTTTGGGTCAAAATATTATTCACTTCGCTCCTTTAAAACCCTCACAGGACGATACCTGGAGTTTTTTCCACAACAAATCTTTCATTTTGAGAAATGTAAGTTAGATGATATTTCGGGTGAGTCCTGAGCCATCATAATGGCTCACCACGTTAACTGGTTTAACTAAAAGAATATTCCCCATCTACGTTACTCCCCAGCCATATTTCGTTACCAGTGGCCCAGAAGCACCTTAATACGTTAGCTCATTAAGAATAACTGGCCATGAAACTCATTAATACATAATTAAGACAGACGATATCATAATGACATGATTGCAATCAAACCATACCACGGGCGGGGATAGAACCCGCGATCAGAGACTCATAAAACTCCAGACCGACGCGCTAGCCACTGGGCCAGCTGGCTACAATAAGATTAATTCAACTAGATATATTTATACACCATAGGAAGGTTAGCATAGGCACCACTGTGACCCCAAATGCAAGTTTTTACAGACGAAACTCCCGCCAGTGTGGCCGTGACTAGCTCTAGCTAGAGCTAGTCTAGCTCTATTTCAGTCATTAAGACATGTTTTATTAAAGAAACGTTTCGCCCCTGGGGCCTTGCTGGAAGTGATTAAGGCCTAACTACCGAAATGTCGTATATAAACATGTGACAGTGTTAGCTCGCCAGTCTGACTCAAGGAGTAACTCTGCGGCCCCTCCCATCCACGTTTCACTACCGTCGCTGAGAGAGGCCAGGTTACCAGCATCTGCAGACTACCATAGTTATTGAAGACTTTCACCATGATTACGATTAAGTTACACATCACCAGCACTATCTCTGGTATCACTGTGCCAGGTCACCATCACTGGTATCACTGCACCAGGTCAACATCCCTGGTATCACTGTACCAGGTCAACATCCCTGGTATCATTGTACCAGGTCAACATCACTGGTATCACTGTACCAGGTCAACATCACTGGTATCACTGTACCAGGTCAACATCCCTGGTATCATTGTACCAGGTCAACATCACTGGTATCACTGTACCAGGTCAACATCACTGGTATCACTGTACCAGGTCAACATCACTGGTATCACTGTACCAGGTCAACATCCCTGGTATCACTGTACAAGGTCAACATCCCTGGTATCAATGTACCAGGTCAACATCCCTGGTATCATTGTACCAGGTCAACATCACTGGTATCACTGTACCAGGTCAACATCACTGGTATCACTGTACCAGGTCAACATCCCTGGTATCACTGTACCAGGTCAACATCACTGGTATCACTGCACCAGGTCAACATCACTGGTATCACTGTACCAGGTCAACATCCCTGGTATCACTGTACCATGTCAACATCCCTGGTATCACTGTACCAGGTCAACATCACTGGTATCACTATACCAGGTCAACATCCTTGGTATCACTGTAACAGGTCAACATATCTAGTATCATTGAACCAGGTCAACATCCCTGGTATCACTCTACCAGGTTAACATCCCTGGTATCACTGTACCAGGTCAACATCCCTAGTATTACTGTACCAGGTCAACATCCCTGGTATCACTGTACCATGTCAACATCACTGGTATCACTGTACCAGGTCAACATCCCTGGTATCATTGTACCAGGTCAACATCTCTGGTATCACTGTACCAGGTCAACATCCTTGGTATCACTGTACCAAGTCAACATCCCTGGTATCACTGTACCAGGTCCACATCCTTGGTTCACTGTAACAGGTCAACATCCCTGGTATCATTGTACCAGGTCAACATCCTTGGTATCACTGTAACAGGTCAACATCCCTGGTATCATTGTACCAGGTCAACATCCCTGGTATCACTGTACCAGGTCAACATCCCTGGTATCACTGTACCAGGTCAACATCACTGGTATCATTGTACCAGGTCAACATCCCTGGTATCACTGTACCAGGTCAACATCACTGGTATCATTGTACCAGGTCAACATCCCTGGTATCACTGTACCAGGTCAACATCCCTGGTATCACTGTACCAGGTCAACATCCCTTGTATCACTCTACCAGGTCACCCAACAATATCGCCACTATCAACAGAGGTTATTAAGATATTGTAACAGCCTCATTATAGAAATCAAAGTAATTTAGTAAAATGGAGTGATGGTCTGGTGACCAAGCTAACTTTGATGTCTGGCAGGTGAGGCAATAAAGTCATTAGAGCATAACACCCTAATTAGGGTTTTATTGGGCACTCAAGGCACTCATTGAGTGCCATGACTCTGGGCACTTCAGGGTCACGAGAGACTCTTGGGCCAACTGCAAGTTTGGGTCGTTACGAACACCTTGTGTGACGCTAATTGCCTCGTTAGATCACTAATTGCTGGTTGTTTGTGATTATCCAACAAGCAATTGTGTGCCTTGTGGCCTGGTTAATGAGGGTTAAGTAGCGGCTGTTGTTTTTATATGGAGGCTCGAACCTCCGTGTAGCGATTATTGACCATTCAAAAGTTAATACATGACCCATGAGAGTTTAGCACTTGTGTGTGTGTGTATGAGTGTGTGTGTGTTAGTTACCATTTTGTCCTAGGTACATGTCGATTAGACACTAGGCCTGTTGTATGTATGTGTGTGTGTGTGTGTGTGTGTGTGTGTGTGTGTAACGAAACACTTCGAAATGTTTCGGCCCCGCCGGGAATTGAACCCGGGTCCTCCGTGCGTGAAGCAAGAGCGCTAGCCACCATGCCATCGGGGCATATGTGTGTGTGTGTGTATAAGTGTGTGTGTGTGTGTGTGAGGCTGAAGAAACACTTCCTGACATCCCTAACACCCATTAGTGTTTTGAAACCAGCAAACATCCCCTCGGGTATATAGCAAAGCCACGCGAATTAAAAATCACCATTAAAAAATTGAATGGAACAAATCAGTAGAATTTTTAAGAAAGAAAAATTTGGATATTGTTAAATAAAAAAAGTATCAGAATTTAAAAAAAAAAAAAAAGAATTACAGAATGTTGAAGCTGGAGAAATTAATTCCTCCACAATATATAAAGTTAACGTGTTGAAAAAAAAGCCTATTGGAAAATATCACACTGAAGAATAAATGCAAAATCCTTTCATATATACAGTAAACAAAAGTTTGACTTTTGTCTTCTAAACTTTTGCTACAGATAAAAATGAATTTTAAACTTTTTATATATATTACCTTGAGTATATATATATATCCTATTTTCTACAACATTGCAAGCTCCTGATGATGTGTTAATTGCGACACGAAAGGCCTAGAGTTAACATTCAACTCCATTCCCATTTCTCAATATACAATTTCCAGCATACAAATCAACCTCCTTGGCAGGCCATTCAATACAACACACAATTCAACTACACAATACAGCTTTGCCAAAATACACTCAAGACGGGAAAGTTTTAATGGCTAGTTGAGGCGTGTGAACCAGTGTTGTGTGAACCAGTGTTGTGTGAACCAGTGTTGTGTGAACCAGTGTTGTGTGAACCAGTGTTGTGTAACCAGTGTTGTGTGAATCAGTGTTGTGTGAACCAGTGTTGTGTGAACCAGTGTTGTGTGAACCAGTGTTGTGTGAACCAGTGTTGTGTGAACCAGTGTTGTGTGAACCAGTGTTGTGGTAACCAGTGTTGTGTGAACCAGTGTTGTGTGAACCAGTGTTGTGTGAACCAGTGTTGTGTAACAAGTGTTGTGTGAACCAGTGTTGTGGTAACCAGTGTTGTGTGAACCAGTGTTGTGTGTACCAGTGTTGTGTGTACCAGTGTTGTGTGTACCAGTGTTGTGTGTACCAGTGTTGTGTGTACCAGTGTTTGTGTACCAGTGTTGTGTGTACCAGTGTTGTGTGTACCAGTGTTGTGTGAACCAGTGTTGTGTGAACCAGTGTTGTGTGAACCAGTGTTGTGTGTACCAGTGTTGTGTGTACCAGTGTTGTGTGAACCAGTGTTGTGTGAACCAGTGTTGTGTGTACCAGTGTTGTGTGAACCAGTGTTGTGTGAGCCAGTGTTGTGGTAACCAGTGTTGTGTGAACCAGTGTTGTGTGAACCAATGTTGTGTGAACCAGTGTTGTGTGTACCAGTGTTGTGTGAACCAGTGTTGTGTGAACCAGTGTTGTGTGTACCAGTGTTGTGTGAACCAGTGTTGTGTGAGCCAGTGTTGTGGTAACCAGTGTTGTGTGAACCAGTGTTGTGTGAACCAGTGTTGTGTGTACCAGTGTTGTGTGAACCAGTGTTGTGTGAACCAGTGTTGTGTGTACCATCGCAGGTCACCTTCTTGCAGGTAGTCTACAATCAGCAACGTCTGTCACCTAAGAATGTCAACGATTGGCCCTCCAGTTCTGGGGAGGTCCTCTTCAGTAGACACAACAGTCTTCCCTCCAAAATTACAAGTAAAAATATTCTATTTGTTTTCGTCCTGTATATAATATATATATATATATATATATATATATATATATATATATATATATATATATATATATATATATATATATATATATATGAGTTAAGGGAAAGTCTGGGTAGGACGAGCCATCAATCATCTCAGTTTCCTCAACTTTCTACCATTTATCTCCTCCCTCTATCCCTCCCTCCATCCATTACTCCCTACACTCACTCCATTTAGCCTCCATAACCCCTTGCCTCACTTCTCCTTCATGAGTAACCCCTTAACGCCCCCTAACACACACACCCTTAACTCTATAATATTGTTTATGAGATGTGTGTGTGTGTGTGTGTGTGTGTGTGTGTGTGTGTGGTGTGTGTGTGTGTGTGTGTGTGTGTGTGAGTGTGTGTGTGTGTGAGTGTGTGTGTACACAGACCCTCGTGACAACACTACCTGTATCATACTCGTCTCTGGGGACACTACCATCACTGCTTCTTAATCTAGACTGGAATCTCGCCCCTTGTCACTCACGGGTCACAGTGACCTTTGTCACGTTACAGAGGTGACCTGGGAACCTTTGCATGACCTTTGCTGTGTGATATAAAAGTCACTTAATAATCTTGCAATGGCTCTAAGTTTGAAGTCTTAAAGGTCACTCGTGAGCCTTTAAATAACTTTTTTTAAATTCCAACGCCTGGGGAATTAGAGGCAATCAGGTTTGATCCGAGGAAAAGGAAGGTAGCTCTAACTCCTAGAATCAAGAGCTCTTCACCGGCACTTAAAATATAGTTTAAACCGGAAAGTTATCCTTGTTAAGGTACTGATAACCAGTCATCAAGATGACTGGGTGGGTATCCCTAGTCATCAAGATGACTGGGTGAGTATCCCTAGTCATCAAGATGACTGGGTGAGTATCCCTAGTTATCAAGATGACTGGGTGGGTATCCCTAGTCATCGAAATGACTGGGTGAGTATCCCTAGTCATTAAGATGACAGGGTCACTGACTGACTGACTGGCTGACTGACTGACTGACTGACTGACTGAGTGGCTGACTGACTGACTGACTGACTGACTGACTGACTGACTGACGACTGACTGACTGACTGACTGACTGACTGACTGACTGACTGACTGACTGACTGGCTGACTGACTGACTGCTGACTGACTGACTGACTGACTGACTGACTGACTGACTAGCTTTCGGGCTGACAAAACACAAATAATAATATCGTGAACACAACCTGACAAACACAAGAACACAACCGAACAAACAAAGGAACATATTGAACACAGGAACATAATGAACAAAGGAACATAATGAACACAGGAACATAATGAACACAGGAACATAATGAACAAAGGAACATAATGAACACAGGAACATAATGAACACAGGAACATAATGAACACAGGAACATAATGAACACAGGAACATAATGAACACAGGAACACTGGAACAGAATCTAATTTTTAAACATGAGAGGAAGTGTGTGACTTAAGCGCTGAGTGATATTCTAATTATACGTTGAGTAAGCTACTGCTTGAGAGAAGACTGTGTTGTTCACGAGAGAGAGAGAGAGAGAGAGAGAGAGAGAGAGAGAGAGAGAGAGAAGAGAGAGAGAGAGAGAGAGAGAGAGAGAGAGAGAGAGAACTGAGGCTGCAGCAACAAGCTCACCTCATCTCTCCCTCCAGAGAAATTCCTCCCAATGAATATTTAATGATACGATGAGGCCAATTCCTGGCCAAGTTCTGATGCAAATCTTTGGAAAAACGTCAGGGCATGTCGTTTCAGTCTCTCTCTCTCTCTCTCTCTCTCTCTCTCTCTCTCTCTCTCTCTCTCTCTCGCTCTCTTCCTATCTTTAGCGTGTTTATGGTTACACTTGCACAGTTTTTAATCAGCTTCCTCCTACACTCATCTTCTATATGAAGGATCCAGTTGTCAGAGTCTATCTCTTTAGTGAGTTAAATCCCGATTGTCAGTGGAACAGCTCCTCTTGCTCCTTCTGTAACTTTTCAGAAGGAAAGAGTACATGGGAGTACAAGGGAGTACATGGGAGTGCATTGGAGTACATGGGAGTACAAGGGAGTACATGGGAGTGCATCAGAGTACATGGAAGTACATAGGAGTGCATCGGAGTACATAAGAATGTATGGGAGTGCATGGTAGTACAAGGGAGTACTTGGGAGTACATGGGATTACAAGGTATCGAATCGGAGTACATGGGAGTGCATGGGAGTACATGGTAGTACAGAGGAGTACATGGGAATAAAAGGGA
Organism: Cherax destructor; assembly: GCA_009830355.1. Lineage (NCBI taxonomy): Eukaryota > Metazoa > Arthropoda > Malacostraca > Decapoda > Parastacidae > Cherax > Cherax destructor. Next base: position 242,046 of record WNWK01000469.1, read on the forward strand.
GTGCATGGGAGTACAAGGGAGTACATGGGAGGAACAGACAGCAAAGGACTTGACAGTCTACTCCGGACCTATCTGGTGAGAAGCACTATCTATATTTAAATTAAGGGCTATTGTGCATTGTGTAGTTGTATGGGAGAGAGAGAGAGAGAGAGAGAGAGAGAGAGAGAGAGAGAGAGAGAGAGAGAGAGAGAGAGCTTGCGCTATCAATCAATCTACGACTAACTTTCCTATTAAAAATTGCCACACATACCAGAGAGGCAAATTAGGTTCTGAGTCAGGTTCAACCTGACAGTGAACCTGACCTATATTGTGAGTATAGAACCCAGGGTTCACCTCCTGTGAGTAAGGGAAGGGAGGCCCTCCCCGGGACACACTAAAAACCGTCTCCACTCACAGTTTAATTGATCCACCTATTATGGGGATAAAAAGCGACAAGACACGAAAATAAAATTGAACTTCACGAATGTTCATCTGTGTGTTCTCTGAACCTGCCTGCAGTTTTGCCTTTGTTGCATGTTTGCGTGTGTGTGCGTGCCTGTTGTTTTTATGCATAAATATATATATATATATATATATATATATATATATATATATATATATATATATATATACCTCCTCTAGCAATATATATAAACAACAACAGCAGTCACTACAAAACCTGAGCTCCAGAAATTGATGAAAATCAATCCGAACTGGAGATTTGCATTTATCAATCGTATAAAAACGTCAACAAATCCGGATTACCTCTTGTGGCCGCAGCAGCTACAAGGCGGGGGGGTCGAGGGGGGTGATTGACCCCTCCCCTGGCTACCTCACCTCTACCAGGGATGGTTGGATAATTACCCCCTTCCCTCACTTCCCTCACCTCCCTCACCCTCTTCCAGGAAGGGAAGAATAAGTCTTCTCTTCCTTCCCTCTCTCCCTTACCTCTACCATAGAGGAAATATTTTGAGAATTATCTGAAAATTTAGTAACTCTGGAGTAACTGTCTTTAAGAGAGAGAGAGAGAGAGAGAGAGAGAGAGAGAGAGAGAGAGACAGACAGACAGACAGACAGACAGACAGACAGACAGACAGACAGACAGACAGAGAGAGACAGACAGACAGACAGACATAGACAGACAGACCAAAACAACCTCCACAAAAGAGAAAGGAACATTTCTCAAACTAATATATACGAACATATACAACACCACACAAAGGGTTATCCAGAGGTAATCACACAGCAGGACACCGCTGGAACCAAATGTAGCCCGTTGTTTACCTCTGTCTTCATGGCGTAGCAAACACAAGTCTTCCCAAACAACACCAAGTAAACAAAACAAGAATCCCACAACATGACAAGAAAATAAATGGGAACTTTATGCTTAATTTATGTTCAAAACTTATGGGTTGCATGTGGGTCGTTAGAGCAGTAATTCACCTTTGCACTGGCATCAACAATTATTTGGGTATTAAATAGGGATTGAATTAAATTGTTTGTAGATCGGTTGTGCAACGAGGGAGTTTGAGGTATTAAAATAAGGACTGAATTAAACTGTTTATAGATCGGTTGTACTTCAAGGTACCCGGGGTATTAAAATCAGGATTGAATTAAACTGTTTGTGGATCGGTTGCACTCCGAGGTCACTGGCCTGGGAAGCACTCGTCCGAGAGCGTCAACAAGGCTTTGTTAATGCCTATGTGAGGGGTCTCTGTGACTGGTGTCTCCCAGCCCCGCCAGGTCAAGCGTGCCTAGCATCAAGCTTATACTCATCAAGCTTATAAAGTTTACAACTTTATACTTGTCTTATACAGTAACTTCTGTGTAAATATACCCTAAAATATTATTGATTTCTTTATTTCATAAGGCAAATACCTGCAGCTTTATCAAAATTAATATTTATATTAATATTAATATTTATATTAATACTTATAATTACATTAATACTTATATTTATATCAGTATTCATTATTTAATACCTAAATATGTGCTCAGGATAAATACCCAAATACCCAAAATAGGTACTCTAAATAGGTACCCTCAATACGAACCCTACACAGGCACTCAGTGAAAGGCTTTAGTACACACTTGACTCACAGAATTGACCAATTTTCCTCTGTATAATAATAGATTATCAACTATAAGAGGAGTTTTGACTCTGAGGTTGTGGGAACAACTGTTGCTGAGGTTATTACTGTGTTCAACAACTGTTGCTGAGGTTATTACTGTGTTCAACAACTGTTGCTGAGGTTATTACTGTGTTCAACAACTGTTGCTGAGGTTATTACTGTGTTCAACAACTGTTGCTGAGGTTATTACTGTGTTCAACAACTGTTATTGTTCAGTGGAAGGTGGGGGAGGGGGTGTCCTCACCCACTTGTGTGACTGGGGGGTCGATCAGCATAGATTTAATCAGAGAGAAGAGAGAGAGAGAGAGAGAGAGAGAGAGAGAGAGAGAGAGAGAGAGAGAGAGCCATCATGCATGTCATGTAATGGTCAGTAAAGGTGTCTTTGCAGAAGACATGACTCCTCCCCAACCCCTCCCCCACCCCTTCCCCCTCCCTCCACCCCTTCCCCTCCCTCCACCCCTTCCCAACCTCACCTCAACCCCTCCCTCCCCCCTTTTCACCAGGACCGTAAAGTTATCCCTGAGCCTATCCCTAAGCTCCTATTTTATTTCTCTCCACGCCTCTTCCTTTTCTCTCTCTTCTCTCTCTCTCTCTCTCTCTCTCTCTCTCTCTCTCTCTCTCTCTCTCTCTCTCTCTATCTATCTATCTATATATCTATTTATCTATCTATCTATCTACATATATGCGATAATTGGAATGTTATAAACACTAAAACAATGTGATCTAAATCCATATGGAAGTAGAAACGAAGCAGTAAACGAGGTCAGTATATCCCCACACGACTATCCCCACACGACTATCCCCACACGACTATCCCCACGACTATCCCCACACGACTATCCCCACACGACTATCCCCACACGACTATCCCCACACGACTATCCCCCACACGACTATCCCCACACGACTATCCCCACACGACTATCCCCCACACGACTATCCCCACACGACTATCCCCCACACGACTATCCCCCACACGACTATCCCCCACACGACTCCCTCACTAACAACAGCACTATCCAGCGTTACAAGGTAATCAAACAGGACCATTAACACTCACATCCGGAATTACATTAAAATAACTCTGTTAAGGCTGAGAAAAATGCTGGGGGAATTCCCTGGGTAATTCCCGACTGGATGAACTGGCAAGTGACTGTTTCACGGCTAACAACCAGGCTAATTCCCCCTTAATGCTGGGTTTAAAGGGAATTGATTAACTACAGCTGAGTTTATTCAGAGGAACCGTGGTCACTGTAGCCACTTACAGTGCTCACTGTAATCGCTTATAGGGGTTAGAAAGTAGGTACCTGGATGTAAGTCACCCTACACATGCTGTCCTTGTTCACCTAGCAGTAAATAGGCACCTGGATAGTAGTATATCGGTGTGGGTTGCATCCTGGGGGACTCGATTGACGCACCCAAGCAGCAATAATCTAGATGGTCTCCGATGACGCACCGACAGCACTGGGTTATCCTGGCTTACTAACCCACCCCAGGACGGAGAAAAAAATCCAAACAAAATCATATCTAAGTATGTTCATGTCGCAGCGCAATGTCTCCCCTTGTGACATGCGCCCCGACACACACACACTCACGTCTCTCCCTCACAATCAACACAGTCGGACCTAAGAATGAAAATCATCAAACCAAAAGTAAAGATTTTCAATAACTATCACAGACTCAAAATATTTTTTTTCGTCCTCTATGTTTCTTGGGAAAGAATCCCAACAGAGCGTAAATTTATTTTAATGACAAGTGGAGAAAAAACAAACAGCCAGAGAAGAAGAAATAATATTTTTTAATATATCGAGTGAATGTGTGAATGTTTGAAGCCATGTTTATAAATGTTGATACGATGTTTATAAATGTTGATACGATGTTTTAAAAATTCTGACACAATGCAGGAGATCTGTTGAAGTATATATATATATATATATATATATATATATATATATATATATATATATATATATATATATAGAGAGAGAGAGAGAGAGAGAGAGAGAGATGCAAGACAACTACTATGAAAAAATAGTCGCACTTCCCATTCCTACCAGCGTTCCAGCTGAGACGATTCCCATTCCCATTACCCCATGTCTCGATTCCCATTCCTGACAGAGTTGGCCACCACTTGATTCCCAGTCCCAGTCATCACCGGATGACTAACTTCCCATTACCGGCAGCCACTGTGATCCCATTCCCAGTTCTGGAGTCCTCTGGGATACCATTTCCATTTCTGCTATCATCCCTTCCCTACCATCCTTCCCACAATCCTTCCTCCATCCTTCCCACAATCCTTCCCTACCATCCTTCCCACAATCCTTCCCTACCATCCTTCCCACAATCCTTCCCTACCATCCTTCCCACAATCCTTCCCTACCATCCTTCCCACAATCCTTCCCTACCATCCTTCCCACAATCCTTCCCTACCATCCTTCCCACAATCCTTCCCTACCACCCTTCACTTACTGTTCCATCACGGAATTCCAATTCTCAAGTAATTATCTTCATTTCCTCTGTTGAAGTTAATGAGTGAGAAGAGTGTTATTGGTAATGAAGGGAGAGAGAGAGCGAGAGAGAGAGAACGAGACAGATAGAGAGAGCTCGTGAGAGTACATGTGAAAGACAGACATCAGAGGACTTGCAAGTCTACTCCGAGGCTGTCTACTGAGAGCAACTGTCTACTTCTATATATGTATGTATGTATATATGTAAGTTTATATGTATGTATGTATGTATTGTTGTGTCCCTGTCCAGGAGACCCAAGGAATATTTGTGATATATGTATATAATATCCTATTCACTTAATACTGTATTGCCGATGTTATTAATAGCTAAAATAATGCTATTGTGCTTTATAATATTATCTGTCCCTATAATTTTAGCTGTGTATATAGGTAGGTTGTCTTTTATTAATTTAAGTCTGGTACTACTGTCCTAACTACCACAGGGTAGTTGAGTCAATTGGTTTCTCGGGTAGAGTCATATACCCAGGTGACGTCTGGTGAGGAGGCGTTGTCTGAAGCAGTTCCAGCCCAACACCAGCCTTGAGGAGTCTCCTCCTCCTTGAGCTTTGTACAGACACGTCTTGGCTAACTAACCGTTCCGTTGGTTGACGGAACCTGTCTTTCACTACTCTAGGCATCAGTGAAGTACAGAGTCATTTCTGTTCTGAGAGTTTCTGAAAACTACTAAGATTCTAATTTTCTTTGCCATTTAATCGGATCTAAGAGGGTTCTCTAAGTGTTACAGTAATCTTGATTTGAATCGATCCAGATTTATATTCAGTAAGACGGGAGTGTCAGTCCTCCTTTTAGGATTCTATTGAAGGTCTCAGCGGTGTGCTTGTCTCTCATTCGTTTGTTATGTTTCGATAAACTAGGTTAATTTCTCACTTAATTTATTGCACTTGAATCCAGTGATTATTAGAGAACAGATGTACAAACTAGTCTTTTATTTATATTCAGATAGTTCTACCAAGTCGCTGACTAAATGTTCCAAAATTGTAACGTAAACTTATGGCCATTGTTGTTCTGAAGAACGTTGTTACATCTTCAGTAAAGAGAATATTTGTTATTTCTTTAAGACAATTTAATATTAAAGATATTAAGTTACTAATTTTGTCAGATTATTATCTCCTGATTGTGATTTACGAGGAACTTAGTAAAAGGAATTTTTATACTAAAGATAGTCAGAGTTGTCAATAATTCAACTTATTGTTACAAGAGGAAAACTTTCCCAGGCTCTACATGAAAGAGGTTTATCCCAAACTCCTCAAATTTCTCCTCTCGCTTCTATGGTATACTTAGCGAGACACATCAATAATCCTTTTGTAACAGTATATATATGTATCTATCCATCTGTCAGCCTATCCATCAATCTATCAATCTATCTATCCACTCAGCCATCAATCTAGAGAAAGCATTTACTCCCACAATTCCAACTTGAGTACAGTTCACTCACAGACTGACAGGCACCATTGAAGAATAAAAAAAACTATTTTCTTCACCCCTGACAAGAAGAACTTTCTTCCCTGAGGCCTCACCCCTCAAGACTCCTCTTAATTTGCACATTTCTACCGAAAAAAAAAAACAAATTATGACCCTTTTTTCATTATAATTTTAGGAGGTAGTTCTGTTTCATTTTTTTAATTGTTTTGATGGTTCAAGAATTATTATCTCAAATGTATTCGTTATAAATTAAGAAAAAACTTCTGTAGGAAAAATAGCTTTATACATACATACATATTATTGTGACCACGAACCAGTGGTATTTAATCAATAACAACACTGCGACTAGCCGAGGATTCGAACCCATGTTACTCTTGGTCCTCGGACCAAGAGTAACACACCTAGCTTGGCTGGGTGCTTGGTTCTTGTAGGGTTGTGTGACCCAGTGGGTTAAGGCGTCATGTGATTTTCGCTCACCACAAGACAGGGCCAAAACGACATGGGTTCGAATCCTCGGCCAGTCGCAGTGTTGTTATTGATATACTATATATATATATATATATATATATATATATATATATATATATATATATATATATATATATATATATATATATATATATATATATATATATATATATATATATATATATATATATATAAGTATATATATATATAATATTTTATATATATATATATATATATATATATATATATATATATATATATATATATATATATATATATATATATATAGTATATATATATATATATATATAGTATATATATATATATATATATATAATAATATATATATATATATATATATATATATATATATATATATATATATATATATATATATATATATATATATATATATATATATATATATATATATATATATATATATATATATATATATATATATATATATATATATATATATATATAGTATATATATATATATATATAGTATATATATATATATATATATATATATATATATATATATATATATATATATATATATATATATATATATATATATATATATATATATATATATATATATATATATATATATATATATATATATATATATATATATATATATATGAGAGAGAGAAACGTTTCTGGGTTTATATACCCAGTATATTTATCTCTCCCAGAGTGACTTCCATAACCCAGCAACTCCCAGATAGAAAAAGAACATTAAACCTCATTAATAATCATCACCTTCACAAACTACAGTCTAATTGCTCGTTTAAATTAGTTATGGCCATAATTAGACATACCCCCCCCTCCCTTCCACCCACCAAACCATTTTCTTTGTCAATTAAGTCTCAGTATATTGCTCGTAGAGCAATTAGTCTGCACCTGTCATTAAAGTGCCTGGCTCTGAGGGCTAATTATCCTCATCAAAGGTGACCTCATCCTAGGATAATATATATATATATATATATATATATATATATATATATATATATATATATATATATATATATATAAGTTATGGTGTCGTGACTGAAAAGCATATTTTCTTAATTAAAAATGCATTGTAATATACTGACGTAATGATGTACGCGAGGGACAATATATCTTAACATTTCCATTGAATGTTTCTATTCTGGCACCTGAGATATTCGCCCTGAGGGGCAAAAATAGTGGCAGAAACTCAGATTTTTTAAAAATCAATTATCTGAATTTTATTTTATAATTTTTTTCTTTCTTTTCAGAGAATGTAGTTGAGTTACCCATTTAATCAGCTGATGCATGTAAACAAACATCAGCTGATGCATGTAAACAAACATCAGCTGATGCATGTAAACAAACATCAGCTGATGCATGTAAATAAACATCAGCTGATGCATGTATATGTATATATCATAAGTCAGTTTACATTTATTTAATGTGACTAAATTTATGATAGGTATTTTTTTCGTTAGGCTCAGATTGAATATAGCACAGTTATGGCATAAACAATTTTTCACTCTGGCTATTTGACAGAAAACGACGTTGCCGAATAGGCCAAACTCACCTGTTCAGCTTATATAGTAAGTTTATTTAGGTAAGTTACACATAAATACAGTTACACAAATTATCATATATAGTAACATACATATAAATTACCCAGGATAACCTCTCCCCCCAAAAAAAAGTCAAAGTTACTTTAAACCTTAAAGTTTATAACAAACCAGTAAAGAGGTGGGGCCAGGAGCTGTGACTCGACCACTGCAACTACAACTAGGTGAATACAACTAGGAGAGTACACACACACACAGTGCACCGCCAGGGGCTCAGTACCCTAATGCAAGACTAGTAATAGCCAATTAACTTGGATTATCGGAAGCCAGGAAGGCCAGCAGAGCGGGCAGCCCACATCCACACCTCCATTAAACCATGTAAAGAACCAGGTTAAACCCCCACCCACTCCCCACTTGCTCCACTCACACAGTAACACACACCTACCTCACTTTACTACGGAGTTTCTCACTGCTGGAGTACCTATCACCTGCTGCTCCTACTGACAATTTAATGGTGGGTTCAAACTCAATCTATCTCAAACTTTCGACGATATTTTTTTTTTCCTCATTCAAAATTTTGATCTTGTTAGGCCATAAAAGAGACGGCATGAATTATGGAAGGATTGAGGGAGGAAAGAACAGTGATAAAAAAGGGATATTTGGTAGACAGGAAGAGTTAGTAAGTTTATTTAGCCACCGGTACACTTAATTACAGTTATCATGCATGGTGTAAATTACCCACCGGGATGACCCAAAAATGTCGAAGTGGACTTTTTTATGTTAGGGTAAAATAGGATGTGGGTAGACAGGAAGACAAGAGGTGAGAGAGATTGTGGGTAGACAGGAAGACAGAGGTGAGAAAGATTGTGGGTAGACAGGAAGACAGAGGTGAGAGAGATTGTGGGTAGACAGGAAGACAAGAGGTGAGAAATTGTTAACAGAAAAAGTGAGAAATTTGTAAAATTAAATAGTAGATAGATTGTGGTAAAGAACATAGTGAGAAAGATTGTGGGTAGACAGGAAGACAAGAGGTGAGAAAGATTGTGGGTAGACAGGAAGACAGAGGTGAGAAAGATTGTGGGTAGACAGGAAGACAGAGGTAGAAAGATTGTGGGTAGACAGGAAGACAGAGGTGAGAAAGATTGTGGTAGACAGGAAGACAAGATGAAAGATTTGGGTAGAAGGAAGACAAGGTAGAAAGATTTGGGTAGACAGGATGACAGATTAAGTTTTAGAGAGAAAGATAGGAGAAAGGGATATATATATATATATATATATATATATATATATATATATATATATAATATGATTAAATTTAAATAAAGTAACATCGCGAGATCAAAAAAAATATATATTTTACTTCACAAGTCTTTATTTTCCTATATTCAGACTCTTTAATTATAAATAAAAAAATATATCGCAGTTTGACAGTCAATAAAGATGGCGGACGATCAAGGTTATACACACAGATTTTAATATTTATTTTAGGTAATAAAATATTCTTGACTGGTGGTTAACAGGTGACACTGTAGCCTTAATGACCCTCGTGTAGTAGATAGGCTTCAAACCCCCCTTTAACCCACCAATCATGGTGATGGAAATGGCAGAAGAAAATCATTAATGACATATGACTTTTTTGATAAAAAGTAAATGAATACAAATGACGTAGAAAAGACAACGTTTCGCCCAGTGTAGAGTTTTATACTCATATACAAACGCTCTACAAGGAGCCAAATATGACTTGATAAAGCTCTACACAGAGAGAAACGTGATAAGGCTCTACACAAAGAGAAACGTGATAAAGCTCTACACAGAGAGAAACATGATAAAGCTCTACACAGAGAGAAACATGATAAAGCTCTACACAGAATGAGACTTGAAGTGATAAAGCTCTACAAAGAGCGAAACGTTGCCCAATATAAGCTTATGTCTGTCTGTACATGAGTTTCCTGTCAGAGCTTCCTATATATGTGTGTGTGTGTGTGTGTGTGTGTGTCTGTGTGTGTGTGTGTCTACACAGGTGCAACACCTGTCTCTCCACTACCTGTACCTCCATACACCTGCCAGGTGGGAGAGACCAGATCACACACCTGTCTATCAACTAACTATACCTCCACACACCTGCCTGGTATGAGGCTGGTGTACATATGAAGGCAGCTGAAAAGTCTTGGTCCCTTTACACTGCCTTCCTCTCATAGTGTTCACGTTGAGCAGATTATATGAAATATATTATACTCTTTCTCCCAGTAATTTAATATCACAACCAAGGTAATTTAACGTTACTGCGAAAGCAATTTAACATTACAGGGAAAGTCATTTATACAACACCATTTTTATATATATATAAAATTGAGTTTCTGGCCATTGACCACCGCGCTGCAGACAATTGGTTGCTACTTCAACTTTCTAAACGAAAAACCCAGCGTATTTTAGGGCTGGTTTTGTGCTGGCTGGTTTTTAATGTGTGGCGGCCTATGCCTATGCGAGGCAGTAAACATGCAAGTGTCACATTATTCCTATATTATAGGCCGTTTAAATTCCCCTACCATGAAAAACAAATTGTTGAAAGTTGCCGAGAGGGAAGGAAGGTGAACACCACACACACACACACACATACATAGCTTTAAAAAGAGGTACGATAAAGCTCATGGAGCAGGGAGAGAGTGGAACTAGTAGCGACCAGCGAAGAGGCGGGGCCAGGAGCTACGAATTGATCCCTGCAGCCATAAATAGGTGAGCACAAATAGGTAAACTCTCTCTCTCTCTCTCTCTCTCTCTCTCTCTCTCTCTCTCTCTCTCTCTCCCCCCACTGAAAAGGTCAAGTCTTAAGGCCAAGAATTATTCTTTCAAACTTCAAGATTTTTCCAGAAAATGTTGATTATTGTGGCAGCAAGTGTGGTGCTGGGTGGCCCATGACCAAAACCCCACTTTATACCTCTCCTAAAATTTTGATAGCGGTGAAAATAGCAAAATTATGATTGATATATAATTTTTTTTATGGTAGGGTGATGATTCCTGAGTCATTAAAAGTGGTGAAGAATTCTGAAATGTGATAATTTTGTTTTATCCGTTCATCACAGAAGGTCACCACACAAGGTCACCACACAAGATCGCCACATAAGGTCACCACACATGGTCACCACACAAGGTCACCACACAAGGTCACTACACAAGGTCACCACACAAGGTCACCACACAAGGTCACCACACAAGGTCACCACACAAGGTGATGACTTTACCTCGCATGATTCATCTCAACTTCTGGGTGAAGCTTCAAGTTGATGATCCCTCCTGAGGCAAATCTATGAATAACTGTGGTAACAACCACCAGTGTTGGTAGAAGGTACTAGTACTATCACCACTGTTGGGTAATACACTGCAGTCTAGATTCACGGTGTCCCTTTAAAACCTTAGCCAAACTGAACTAAGTTACTACCTACACACGACTGACAAACACCGCTCAGTGCTGACACACTACAATAACAAACTTAAACAGCGAGACACTGCTGCCTGTGTAAGTTTATTCAGGTATACACAAATACAGTTACATACATTATCATACATAGCAGCATATGTGTGGAGAACCCAGGATAACCCAAAAAGTCAGAGTGACTTATTTCCATTGGGGTCCATTTAATACCTTAATATTAGACACTAGTAGATACTAGTTATTATACTATAATTAAAAGGAATAAGGTAAAAAGAGTTATTTACATATACATGTGTGTTAGCTAAAAAAAAAAAAAAAATTCTCCTCCCTTTCTGTTTCTACATTCATTAGGTACCTTTTGGTCCTCTTCTTGAACTGGCTCATGCTATGACTGGCTTTGACATGTGCAGGCAGTCTGTTCCATTCCTTTATTGCTGTACAATAAAAGGTGTTTGAAGCCTGGCCACTGACTGTGGGTACTACAAAGTTGTGCTCTCTCCCCCTAGTACTATGACTGCTTTGGTTCCCAGCCTTGACAAAATTGGCAGCAAGATATTCTGGACACTGTTTGTGAGCAATTTTATAAACTTGATTCAACTTAAGTTGTTTTACTCTGTCTTCAATATTCAGCATATCCAATTGTTGTAATTCATCCTGGCCTACATGTTCTCTTGTGTCCCTCATGTATCCAGCAGACCCTGGTTGTGAAGATGTCATGGATACATTCTCCTGAATAATACACATAGAATGTATAATCATGGATACATCATCCTGAATGATACACACAGCCTGTATAATCCATCATCCTGAATAATACACACAGCTTGTATGCTCCAGGGCGGCTGGTGTATGCTCCAGGGCGGCTGGTGTATGCTCCAGGGCGGCTGGTGTATGCTCCAGGGCGGCTGGTGTATGCTCCAGGGCGGCTGGTGTCTGGCCTCATGAGAGGGAACGAACTGAACTTCGTAGAGTAAATGGACAGGACACATGTATATCATCCAGGCATCTTTATAACCGATATTGAAGACCATTAACAATATGCACGTCAGTAAAGCTGAGTAAAGATCCTCCTGCCAGCTGTGTTTACCTGAACCACCTGTGTCTGCCTTCCACCAGCTGCCTCGGCCTGCCCTCTAGTGAAGTCAGACTGCTGCAGATGATTGATCGTTATCGACATCTGTTTGCAGATGTTGGTGAATGTTGCATTTGTCCACATCAATGTGGCTGTGAAAATGCTGTTCCTAGCGTGCAGCAGCAGCAGCAGCAGCAGCAGCAGCAGTAGCAGCAGCAGCAGTAGCAGCAGTGTCGTGATTATCCGGTGGGGAGGAACTTATGAGTGATTGAGGTGCAGTTGTTGCTGGAAAATGATCTCATAGAATTAAATAATAGTATTAGACCACATAGCACACAGTAACACCACATAGCACACAGTAACACCACATAGCACACAGTAACACCACATAGCACACATTAACACCACATAGTACACAGTAACACCACATAGTACACAGTAACACCACATAGCACACAGTAACACCACATAGCACACAGTAACACCACATAGCACACATTAACACCACATAGCACACAGTAACACCACATAGTACACAGTAACACCACATAGTACACAGTAACACCAAATAACACACAGTAACACCACATAATACAGTAACACCATGTAACACACAATAGCTGAAGTTTAGTCTCTCTTGTCTGTCCCTCTTTTTTATATAAGAAATCACATTTGCCTTTTTTTCAAATTTTCTGGCACTTGTCCTGATCGGAGAAAGTGTGGACCTTTGCTACTGTGTTACATAGTGCATCTGCTTCTTCCCTCAGCATCCACGGAGATGTGTTGTCTGGGCCCGGTGCTTCTGTTGCGTCAAACTCATGTTGTAGTTTCTCACGTTGTACTGGCGCCTTCTTGATCTCATGATGGCGGCTTTGAGGGGACTTGAGCTAGAGTTCACCACAGCTACGCTGGCGGGATATTCAGCTGTAAAATCTTGCATTTGTGGTCACAGTGGTGGCCCATACTAGCCTCCCTATGGTGTATAGAAATATACCTAGTTGGATGAATCTTATTGTAGCCAGGTGGCTCAGTGGTTGACGCACTGGCCTGGAGTTTTACCACTCACTCGACATAAGTTCAAACCTCACCTGGTCCCTGGTTTGTTAGGTCTTTGAATCTTTTATTAAACTCTTAGCTTACTTCTGTCATTCTTCGCGAGCGTATATATGTGTTTGTGTATCATAAACGCTAAACCTGAATGAGTCATTCAGGTCTACACCGAGGCAAGACACGAGCACATTACGCATGACCTTCCTTCAGGTCATCTATCATGCAAGGGTAAAGCAGCAGGAGAATGAAAGTCATTTAAGCTGACCCAACACATTAATCCAGAATAAAATTCACTGAGACCATGAACATTAAATTTGGTCCTCCAAAAAGAGGGATGACGGAGGTTAAGGTGGACCTTGAGAGAGGATGACTGGACAAGGTTAAGGTGGACCTTGATAGAGGATGACTGGACAAGGTAAACATTCTACTGAGGAGATACAGAGGTCAAAAAACAAAGTCGATATTCCTAGTGATGAACAAGACTTGATCAACACACACGGCTTAGCTTTATTATGTAAGAGTGTAATAAATGTATAACACTCTCCTGATTGCCAGCTTTATTCAATTTAAAATCTATCGTCTACACCAAGTTTATTAAAGTTGTATGTCACCTGTACACCGTCAGTTAAAAGTGTTTTAATTCCTGAAATAGAGATTAATGTAAACTTCTCAGTGTATATATATGCCGAGAGACATACTTCTTAAGAGTATATACACTGACAGCTGGTACTGCTTCTGGTACCTAGATGGCGTCGTAATCAAATGAGTGAAACGTATGGAAGTGTCAGGCTACGGCAGTGCCCAAGCTGCTTGTTTCCAACGATAGTTAAGACTATATATTAATAATTTGTTTTTACTCAGTACACGGACATACATCTTAGTACATCTGTTTATATATATATATAAACAATCCTGGGTAATTATTATGGTTGTATGTTACATGTAGATTGTGTTGAGGTTAATTTGAGAATATGACAGTAGGTGATCTGCTGACAGGCACAGTTCTCTGAGCCAGACCACTCCAGTCAGTGAGGGAAGTAACCACCCATCAGGGAAGCAGTCGCCGATCAGGGAAAGTAGCCGCCGATTAGGGGAAGTATCCGTTCTAAAGGATATTTTATCATTTAGAATTTTAGATAGTCACTTGGGGTGTCAGTCCTGGATTGTCTTACACGTACATGGTGGTCCAATGCTAACACTTAACCTGTAGGGTAGAGGTTGCGTCAAGTGTGTTGGACACACTTGAGTGATTCACCAGTATTCCATAGCCATAAAATGCCCTTTTGAGCTTTCATTTCATAATAAATGACCTTTCATGTGAGGTATTCAACCCCGTGTGTCAGTGCTAGGAGAGGAGAGATCTGAATCTGTCCGCTAACATTTAACTAGGTAACCTGCCTCGTCGCTCTAGCTTAGTTGCTTGTAAATTAAGCGAGAGTAGGTGTGGTGTGTGTGTGGTGTGGTGTGTGTGTGAGGGGTGTGGTGTGTGTGTGGGGGTGTGGTGTGTGTGTGTGAGGGGTGTGGTGTGTGTGTGTGAGGGGTGTGGTGTGTGTGAGGGTGTGTGTGTGAGGGTGTGGTGGTAGGTGTGTGTGAGGGTGTGGTGTGTGAGGGTGGTGTGTGAGGGTGTGGTGTGTGTGAGGGGTGGTGTGTGAGAGTGTGTGTGTGTGAGGGTGTGGTGTGAGGGGTGGTGTGTGAGGGTGTGGTGTAGGGTGTGTGTGTGAGGGGTGTGGTGTGTGAGGGGTGGTGTGGTGTGGGTGTGTGAGGTGGTGTGTGTGTGAGGGGTGTGGTGTGTGTGAGGGTGGGGTGTGTGAGGGGTGGTGTGTGTGTGAGGGGTGTGGTGTGTGTGTGTGAGGGTGTGGGTGTGTGAGGGGTGTGGTGTGTGTGAGGGGTGTGTGTGTGTGAGGGGTGTGGTGGTGTGTGTGAGGGGTCTGGTGTGTGTGTGTTTGAGGGGTCTGGTGTGAGGGTAGCAAAACCACCTCAGTGATCTGGACTCACTACTAAGACTCAACATTTAGGTCTGTGGTTGACGAGGAAATTGAGCAATCAATGCATGAAGGAGTTGAGTTTGAGTCAGTGAGTATAAACTTCCATATTGACTAGTTAAAGGCGTGTAAAGTTCTAAGCTACACTGAGTCAGTGTCAACAACACTGTGTAGAATTATCCATTTTACTTCGTGGGAGACTGAGATTGATCTCTAACTCGTGTGTGTCTTTGCGGGATTGAGCTGTAGCTCCTGGTACTAGAGTTTTTTGCCAATCAGTTTTTTATTCTAATTCTAAATTTATTTTGATTTCATGTCAACAATTATTGTTCATGGCTGGAACAAGCCTTCAACTGAGATGTTGTCCGCTAGTTCACGTCCTTAATACTGGCTTCATGTTTATCTGCTTTTTATGCAATGTCGAGGATTCCTTCACTTTACACTCATCTACTTCCATTATTACATTCCTTAGTTTCTCTTTCACTACAGTAACTTTAAAGAAAGACTTGACTTTGATGATAAATCGAACACAAGCAGACTTATTAGGGAGATACTGGCATGGTTGTACAGGTGTGCAGCTTCACATATATGGGCATGAAGGTATCATGGTTGTACAGGTGTGTAGCCCCACATATATGGGCATGAAGGTACGAATATTGATCCAGTAACAGCTTGTTCATATTGCCTTTGTCCAGAGAGACGTGGGTATAGCAGTGGGTATGCGTGCCCGTGCGTGAGTGTACGTGCGCTGGAACATTGTGTTCTGACGGATGGAATTGGTGAGGGTTCTTGATCTAAGAAATTGGATATGTACTCCAGTTTCCTGAATTAAGCCCGAATCCTTTCCATCCCCACCCCCACAGGTGCTATATAATCCCTACGGGTCTAGGGCTCCCCCATGATAATAATGAAAGATGTCATCTACAAATATGAAGAAGCTATTATTTATATCAGTATATTTTGTCTATATGGATTAATTTGTGCCAAATTCTGAAATTTGTAAACAAAATACAGATGTCGTATACACAGACTTTGCAAAAGCTTTCGACAGGTGTGACCATGGCGTAATGGCACACAAAATGCGCGATAAAGGAATAACAGGAAAAGTTGGTAGATGGATCTATAACTTCCTGACAAATAGAACACAAAGAGTAATAGTAAGAGTAAAGTCCCAGGCAGTCACGGTGAAAAGCTCTGTTCCACAAGGCACTACTCGCTCCCATTCCATTCCTCATCATCATTTCTGACAGAGATTTAAGCCATAGCTCCGTGTCTTCCTTTGCTGATGACACCAGAATTGCCATGGCAGTGACCTCCATCGAAGACACCGCAAGCTCCAAGCGGACATCAACACAATCTTCAAATGGGCCACTCAAAACAATATGAATTTCAACGAGGAGAAATTTCAACTACTCAGATATGGAAAACTTGAGGAAATTAAAAATTTATCAGGGTATACGACAAATTCTAACCATACAATAGAGTGAAAAAGAAATGTGAAGGACCTGGGAGTGATAATGTCAGAGGATCTCGCCTTCAAAGACCACAACAATGTATCTACCTCATCTGCTAGGAAAATGATAGGATGGATAATGAGAACCTTCCAAACTAGGGACGCCAAGCCCATGATTCTCTTCAAATCGCTTGTTCTCTCTATGCTGGAATACTGCTGTACACTAACGGCCCCTTCAAGGCTGGAGACATTGCAGACATGGAGAGCGTACAAAGAACTTTCACGGCACACAAGTACGATAAGGCACCTAAATTACTGGGAACAGTTGAAGGTCCTTGATCTGTATTCCCTGGAACGCAGGCGAGAGAGATACGTGATAATATACACTTGGAAGGTCCTGGAGGGATTGGTACCAAACCTCACGAAAATCACTCCCTATGAAAGCAGGAGATGCAACATTTCCCCGATGAAAAGCAGGGGTGCCACGAGCATACTGAGAGACAACACAATAAGTGTCCGGGGCCCAAGACTGTTCAACTGCTCCCAGCATACATTAGGGGAATTACCAATAGACCCCTGGCTGTCTTCAAGAAAGCACTGGACAGGCACCTAAAGCCAGTACCTGACCAACCGGGCTGTGGTTCATACGTTGACCCTCGAAACCCTCTCCAGGTAAACAGCTGAAGAGGCCTAACATTTCTTAAATATCCCCCCCCCCCCCGAGACAAAACGGGTGTACTTGGCTGATAACTTTATTTTCGTCGTAGAAAAAGAAAACTTGAGTGAAAACTTTCAACTTGGGTCTCAGAGTTGTTTACAAACTTGAGTGCCCAGTCTTGGCCAAGTGTATCTAGGAAATATATATATACAAAAAAACATTTTGGTACAAAGTTCGTATCAGACGTGTTTTGTTGAGGTGCAGGAAAGTGTGTGTACTCGCCTATTTGTGGTTGCAGGGGTCGATTCACAGCTACTGGCCCTGCCTCTTCACTGGTTGCTACTAGGTCTACGCTCTCCCTGCTCCGTGAGATTTATCGTACCTTTTCTTAAAGCTATGTATGGATCCTGCCTCCAGTACATCAGTGTGTGTGTTATGTATATTGTATAAGTATGTATATTGATTTGAAGAGGAAATGAGACGGAGTAATGAGCTGGTGTTATGCTGCAGGATGTTGTCTTAACAAGATTCTCTAATGTTTACCTTTCATAAGTGCTTGACTGTCATTATACTCCCTTGCACACACTCTCTCCCTTGCACACACTCTCTCCCTTGCACACACTCTCTCCCTCCCACACTCTCTCCCTCCCACACTCTCTCCCTCCCACACTCTCTCCCTCCCACACTCCCACACTCTCTCCCTCCCACACTCTCTCCCTCCCACACTCCCTCCCCACACTCTCCTCCCTCCCACACTCTCTCCCTCCCACACTCTCTCCCTCCCACACTCTCTCCCTCCCACACTCTCTCCCTCCCACACTCTCTCCCTCCCACACTCTCTCCCTCCCACACTCTCTCCCTCCACTCTCTCCCTCCCACTCTCTCTCCCTCCCACACTCTCTCCCACTCTCTCTCCCACTCTCTCTCCCTCCCACTCTCTCTCCCTCCTCTCCCTCCCACACACTCTCTCCCCCCCACACTCACACTCTCTCCCTCCCACACACTCTCCCTCCCACACACTCTCCCCCACAGTCATACTCGACAAGTCGTTGCAAATAAAGTTTCAAGAAGTTAAAAACTCAATTTAACTTAGATGCTTTGCTTTGAGTAACTTTATAAGGCATTAACACTTTACCAAGTTAACATAAGACTCTTAACCAGAGGCGAGAGAGTGCGAGAGTGCGTGTGCGAGTGTAAGTACTCTTCCATTTATTGCTACAAGGGTCGGATCTTAGCTCTTGGCCCCCACCTCTCCGCTGGCCCCTACTGGGTTCACTTTCTCCTAGCTGCGTTGGCTCTGTCGTACCTACTCTTAAAGCTACGTATGGATCCTTTACCACTACTTTGTCTAGACGGTTCCACCTCCTGACCTCTTTTGTGACGTCTTTTGTCGTTAACTTACACCTGTGCCCTCGTCTACCTGTTTTCCGCCTCTCCAAAACACTGGCTCTGTCCACCTTATCAATTACTCGTGGGTATTTTGCACCTCGTTATCATGTCACCCCCGAATCTCAGCCTGTTATCAGGTTTAGTTTCTGTCTGTCCTCGCCGCTCACTCCTGAGCTCCGGGACTAATTTTGTTGCAAACCTCTGCACTTTTCCCAATTTCTTGACATCCGGGTGTGGGTTCCACACTGGTGGTGCGTACTCAAAGATTGGCAGACGTAGGCTCGAGCCTCCGCCAATCCTTTGTTCTAAGTGGTCCCACACGGGTTTACCGCTCCGCATCGCTTAATAATAATAATGTACTGATTATTAGAGTAAGACTTAGGAGATTCCTTCAATTTATCCGATGCACTATTAATTTCATAATTATGGCCCATAAGGTTTAGCGCTTGCCCAGTAATAAACATTAATACCACCACATTTAACACAACATTAACACCAAAACGGAAATCATTCCCTACGAAAACAAGACTCGGCAGGAGATGCAACATCCCCCCCCCATGAAAAGCAGCGGCGGCACGAGTACACTGAGAGACAACACAGTAAGTGTCAGGGGCCCAAGACTGTTCAACTGCCTCCCAGCGTACATAAAGTGGGATTACCAATAGACCCCTTGTGGAAATTATTTTGGGCTACCAAAATATTCCACGAAACGTTACATAGTACATAAGCTTTACGAGCTCTAGATATACCCACTTGCATAACATTTATACATAATATTTGTCCTAGGAAGATTTATGTAGCTACACAAAGTAGTAAATAACCGTAGGAATTATTAATATAGTTTCAGAACCTAAAATAGGTAGGAATACATCTAATATAGTAATAGCTAGTGTTTCAAATTCGAACGTAATCAGTTAACAGACGCTAGCTAGTCAGTTACAACTGGAACTCCAACGAGGTAGGACGCCAAACATTAACAGCCAAAAAAACCTGCGTTAAAACACTTAGCTGGGGAACAAGATAACCTTAAGCGGTTTCCCAAAGTATAGGATACTCGTCCCTATCAGGCACACCTGCAGTGAGGTGAAATCTACAATTCCTAGCAGTATAGTCGGTCAATGTTACTGGGGGGAAAGTAGGTACTTAACCTGTGGGAGAGTGCAACCAGACACTAGGTGTCCTGAGGGTGTGGGAGCAACTCCATACTACAGAGTTAATTCTACGGTTGGTATAGTCTCACGTCAGAGCTGTAGTAATTGGAAATGTTGCAAGAGTCATTTGTGAGAGAATCAACGTGGGGCGTCTACGTCAGCACACTGGCCAAGTTTGCCGCCCATCTAGGGGCAGTTCGCACAGAAATTTCCAAACTCCTGGCTGTCTTCAAGAGGGAGATTGACAGGCACCTGAAGTCAGTACCCGATCAGCCAGGCTGAGTCGTGTATAGGTTTACGTGCGACCAACAGTAACAGCCTGGTTGATCAGGCCATGATCCACCACCAGGTCTGGTCTTGGACCGGGTCGCGGAGGCGTTGACCCTCGAAACCCTCTCCAGGTAACAGTAATACCACATAAATACCACCTAGTCACAGACAGAAGAGGTCACAAGTCCAGGGGAAGTTATGAAGTACTGCTTTATCCGCCTAGGAATGGTCAGGAAGTGGAACGACCTAGACAGCGAAGTTAGACAGAATCCATACATAGCTTTAAGAATAGGTATGACTGGAACCAGTTGCAGCAGAGAGGCTGTCACTGCACTGTCTTCAGCTATTTCTTGTATAAATTATATTTTAATTCTAGACAGAATCTCTATTTTGTTAGGCCTGAGTTTCCCTTGTACTCATGTACTTTCACGTACACCTGCTGTATAACCCTTGTGGTTTAGCGCTTCTTGATTATAATAATTTCACGTACACCTTGTACTCCCATACCCTCTTGTACTCATGTACACCCATCCACTTATTCAAATGTACTTTTATGCACTCCTGTGTACGGCATGTACTCGCGTACTCTCACAGCCGGGCTGTGGTTCGTACCCCCCTCAAGGGAGGTTGCTTGACGCTGGTGAGGAGCTCTTGATCTAGGGAATTGGATCTGTGTTCCATTTCCCTGAATTAAGCCTGAATACCTTCCACATCCCCCCCACAGGCGCTGCATAATCCTACTGGTTTAGCGCTCCCCCTTGATTATAATGTGGTTCGTACGTTGGACTACGTGCGGCCAAAAGCAACAGTCTGGTTGAACAGACCCTGATCCACCATGAGGCCTGGTCACAGACCGGGGGCGTTGACCCCCGAAACCCTCTTCAGGTATACATCCCTATGTACTCTCGTACATTCATACACTCCCATGTACTCCCATGCAGTAAGCAGCTCCTCCCAGCACCTCTGAACACATCTTGCAACACAGTTTTCAATTTCTACCAAAATCTTGCAACATGCAGCAGTATTTTTGCCAGCTGTCTCGGCCTCTGCAATCCCACAAAAGAGAGTGAAAGGTTATTGAGATTTATGTAGTCATGTCAAGAAATATTTTTCCAGGGAGGGACACTGCAATTTTTGAATCATTTCTCGTGTCTAAAACACATTATTTGCATCACGATGTTTCATCACTTTTAAATAGAAATAAAAAAAAATAGCATTTGTTTAAATTCCCTTTTATTTTTTCTTCATAATTTGATAAAATGATCAGTGATTCGTTTTATAAATGTGAATATTAATGGTCATAACCATAATTTTTAAAAGGTTGGAGGGGTAAGCCAGTGGAAGGCTTCGGTCAGATGACCAAAACCTCAAGCAGCTGTGGGTCATTATACGACTAAGACCCATAACCTAACACTCAGCTGTCTTAAATTGGTGGACTGTTAATTAACCCCTGAGCAGCTCAGAGCAATTACTGTTCACTAGAAACCTTTCCAGAATAGATACCCAAATGTTAGACAAGTATCTTATTTATCAAGAAACACATTAGATAAAGATTTTATTTCTTTGTATGGTTACAATGTGTATTTACAATTTTGATTTAAGTACAAAGAAAGCCACTGTCATGCCAGGGCATTTCAGGTAGACTTATCCTAATACATAATAACTACTTAAGGCATTTTATTGAGGAAGTTCTGTTCATAAAGTCCTTTTATTAATTCACACAGAGAAGACATGAACATTTGTAGGAGTTTGAGTTAGTGGGTAGGTACTGAGGTGAAGGAATGAGGTTATGAAAGACCTGGGAGTAGTCAGCCTAGTGAGATCAGGTGGTCTGAGTGTCTGGTACCGAGAGAACGAGGTTAGGTAAGGTTCTTCAGGAAACAGGATAAGTGTTTCCTGACGCGGGTCTTAGATGATGACCCGCCGTTGGAGCTTTTGGTCATCTGACAGAGACCTTTCGCTGGCTTCCACCCCTTTAAAAATTATGATCAGTTATAACCATTTAGTTATGAGAGAACGAGTCTTGGTCAAACCTCTGGGGACTGTGACGAGTAAGATACATGTGAAACACCTGACAATCTTTATTCTGAAATACTTTTGCTCACCAGTTTTAACACCCAAACTACCTCTGAATTGAACAAGACGCTGGTTGGCGAAACATCTCTGGAATAAAGTTACTCAGGTGTTGTACATGCCTTATTTATCAACTTGTCAGTACTCTATATCATTATTATGTTCTGCGAGTGTGGATGATCCTGAGATTTAATTAACCTACTATGATGGTCACTTTCTTTCACTTTTAGATTATGCAGCTCATTTCTGGTCTCCATCCTACAAAGTAGAAATGAATGTATTGAAGAACATGCAGTTACGGAAGACAAAATCGAAGTATAAAAGTGAAAGACTGGCATAAATAAGGGAGATACTATATAGTATAGGGTACTGAGGATATCCAGCTAAGAACTAAACAATGGATACAAAGTGGATAAGTTTAGATTTAGAAAGGACATAATGGAACAGTAGGGTCATTGAAGCTAAAACATTAGATAACTCCAATAATACGTCACACAAATATGAGTGAGAAGGGTTGGCTTTAAATGGGTCCAACAGAACATGAGGTAGTAAAAGGTATAAATATTTTACAGGATAAGAGCGCTGTATAACACCTACGGATTTAGTGCTTGTTCATGATTATAATACAAGCTAAAAGCTGTTATCCTACCTCAGCTCATTTCAGAGTTCTAGCACTATCTAAGGTATACTTACCCCCTCCCTTCAGGATGCGACCTACACCAATTAGCTAATATCCAGGTACCTACTTATTGCTAGGTGAACAGGGGCTGCGGGTGTAAGGTAATATACCAAATGTTTTCACCAAAGATACGTTACTATGTACCACAATCAGCTCTACTCATACTACACTATTCACTCATCTATCACTACCTCACCTATGCTATTTATGCCTGGGGATCAACATTACAGATGAAAGGACACTAGTTTGTACATTTAGGACATCTTTATTGGAGACAAGTTGATGAATTACGTGTGTAACACCTGAGTATCTTTATTTTGTAGATGTTTTACCACCCAGTGGCTTTATCACTAGAATATAGAGAGACAAACAGAAGACGGTAGAAGAGGTAATCAGTTCCTTCCCCTCTCAGAATTATACACAAGACGGTAGATGTGGTCATCAGTCCCTCGGCTTAGCAGGTGTTGAGCACTGTAATCTTGATAAATCGAGATAACGGTGCAATACAGAGTTTATTCCCTGTGTTAATATGATGGTGTTGCTGTGTTGGACAAGTACGTATCTTCGTAAATTTTATACACTACCAATGCATTGATAACTGAGACATAGGTGCAACACCAGGTATCTTCATTTATGCCTGTCTTCCACTTGTATATTCATACTTTGATCATGTCTTTCATTCTCTTTCAAGAGCAGGAAGGTTCAGGGCCCTCAATCTATCTTCAAATGAGAGATTCCTTATTCAGCGGATTGACTTTGTCATCCTCGTATGTTCTCGAGTGCATTTATATCCATTCTTTTAGGCCAAGAGACTGATTATTTTCCAAGTCTAAGGGACTGATTTCCTCAAACTACTTCTCCACTTCATGTACTACTTCTCCACTTCATGTACTACTTCTCCACTTCATGTACTACTTCTCCACTTCATGTACTACTTCTCCACTTCATGTACTACTTCTCCACTTCATGTACTACTTCTCCACTTCATGTACTGTCTCCAGGAATACATTTTATCTCTGTATTTTACTGATGAAGCCTGCAGCACTGGCAAAATGTTCACCAGTAAAGATGCCTAATGTTGCACATACTGTGGTACCCAGGATTTCGTACAGCTCCCAACTTGAACGATTATGTAAGTGTATTTTTGTAAGTGTATTTTTGGGGTCTGAAACGGACTAGTCTAATTTACATTCATCCTTATGGGAACAAATTCGTTCGGTAACAGCACTCGAACAGCCTTCTGGAACGAATTACGTATTTACGAACTAGTATTTACTTAACTAGTCAACACTATAGCATTTATAGTATAAGCCTTATAATGGGGCTATTACTGGCACTACCATTCTGCTTCCAACATTGCTCATGCACTGGTCACAGTTCCAGCGGTAGGTTAAACCTTCAGTGCACATGAATGAGGAATATAAGGGTGTCTATGGTCAACAAATATGGAAAGTCCTTACTTAGTCTCCTTAACCAGAGACTCTAGCAGTTGGGAAATGCTTGCCAGTATGACCCATGGCATCTGTGTAGTGCAGGATTATATTCACAAAGAGTTAAGCTCATACAGGTCAATCAGTGGCATCCACAGATCATGCATTCCCTCCACTGCGAAAGTGATTGGCCACAAGTGTAAACCATATGCTTGTTGATATTGTTCATACTTTCTATCTACTTTTCCCTGAAGTAATTTAAGACTTTTTTTTCAAATTCTGCCTCCATTTGTTTGCTTGTAGTAATTCCCTCTCTAATTTACCCTATTCCCTCTTATTCCTCATTTTTATTTTTATCTTTTTTTTTATTGGTCACACTGGTTGAATCCACCCTTGAGAGAATACACTAAGCACTCGCTCACTCACTTTCTGTATTTTCTGAAGTGTGGTACAATGCTACCACTGAATGATACCATGAATAATACACATAAATACCCTGCTGCTGTGTATTACTCTCATAAGTATTATATTAATAGACCACTATTAAT
The DNA here is from genome assembly GCA_009830355.1 of Cherax destructor. Lineage (NCBI taxonomy): Eukaryota > Metazoa > Arthropoda > Malacostraca > Decapoda > Parastacidae > Cherax > Cherax destructor. The sequence goes on from WNWK01000469.1 coordinate 267,319, forward strand.
AATGTTCTTAACGGCTCCATAAGTGTTTACTATTATTTTTTTTTTTAATAACAGTGGCTGTCTTCCACTGAGGCAGGGTGACTCAAAAAAGAAGAAACACTTTTGCTATCGCTCACTCCATCGCTGTCTTGCCAGAAGCAAGCAGACATTACGGCTAAGTTGCCCCTCCGAACTACAGTATCTCCACCCCCTCCTTCAGAGTGCAGGCACTGTACTTCCCACCTCCAGAACTCAAGTCCTGCTAGCTAGTTTTTCTGAATCCCTTTATAAATGTTACCTTGCTCACATTCCCACAGTACGTCATAAAAACCACTTGCCTCCACTCGCTCCTATCTAACATGCTCACTCATGCTTGTTGGACGAGTTCCTCATTTATGAGCGGTTCCATTGATGCTGAAGGTCTCCTTATGTGAAGAATTAGATTATCATCAAAACTAAGCACTAAACCCACTTGGGTCATATAGCGCTGTACAGAGAATTAGAGCTACACTATCCTTGGATCAGATTCGATTAGCTCCCATTTCTCAGGTGTTGGATAACTCATGGATTTAGTATTTCAACACAAATATGATTTATTCTTTCTGTTTTTTAGTATTTTGTTTTATATATTATAAGTCCTCATTATGCCAAGTTTATCAGTGTTCTTATATCAGCAGAGTTCTTGTATCTAATGGTTCAGTTTTAATCCATAAGACTTATAAAATCTATTTTTATTCCCACTCTATACTATTTCCAAATTTCTAATAGTAGCACCAAGCCTACCAATGTTTTATCATGTGAACTACATTAATTTATTTATTTACGCTGTACAAATAAAGGTTAAAATACATACTACTTAACCTCCATGGTTATGAAGTACAGTGGACCCCCGAGTTTCGTAAACCCCGGAAATCGTACATTTATGTAAGTATAATATTGTAAGTGCTTATGGAAAAGTATTTTTGGGGGTCTGAAATAGACTAACCTACGTGACATTTTTTCTTAAGGGGGTAAATTCGTTCGGTAATGGCACTTGAGCAGACTTCAGGAGTGAAATTTTTACGAAACTCGGGGGTCCACTGTACAGTGGACCCCCGGATTTCGTACTGCTCCCAACTTGAACAATTATGTAAGTGTGTTTTTGTAAGTGCTTTTGTAAGTATTTTTGGGGGTCTGAAACGGACTAATCTAATTTACATTCGTCCTTATGGGAACAAATTCGTTCGGTAACGGCACTCGAACAGCCTTCTGGAAAGAATTATTGACGAAATCCGGGGATCCACTGTACACAAATAACCTGCACAGTTTTGACTGCATACTTGAGCATTTAAAAGACTTTTTAATAATATGTGCAGTTTGCTTAGAGGTTCTTTTTGATTATTGCACGACAATTTTACAGCCTGAGGAGAGCCAGCTGCTGACTGACTCAATACTGTGTATGCTGTAGCGTGATCTTGTGACTCGACGGACAGTCCCTCAGCAGTCGGATGATAAAACAGATAACCTGCAGATCTCTGCCACCCAGTATAGTTGTATAATCATCTCCAAGCAATTCTTTATCAACAAAAGCAACAAGAACTATAAGGTAGGATAAGATTCTTCCTTACCACTACTATAAATGAGAAAATTGTGTAGTGCGAGGTTTGAGAAGTGTTAGCAAGGAAACACAGCTGCCTACTACTTAAATGAACTATATAACCATCTTCAAACACTTGTATATTAACAAGCAAGAGCAGCATTGAAGTTCCAGTAGGGGTAAATTTAGCATTTATAATCTGATAAGATTGCTTAGGAAATTTAAGTCACTGGCAGCATATTAGCCTTCTTAGTTTTCTATAAGTCACAGCATGCCAATTTTCTTTGGAAAGATACACAAATAACCTGCACATAGGTGAAAGAAACTTGTAATGTTTTGGTCCGACCTGCTGTATAACCCCTGTGGTTTAGCACTTCTATTTGATTATAATAATAATAATTTGGTCCGACCTAATCCATTAACTAGTCACACTACTATCTGACTCTTCTCACAACCACTACTCCGTTCTTATTGCTTCCATACCTCAACCACTACTACAATTATGCTACATCCTCCTCTTGTTCTTCTACTCCCAGGCTTCCCCTCTTATATATATACTGGCTCCCTTCCCTTTGCGCTTGTGTGTGACTAGTCGATGGTCCAAGTCGGACCGAAATGTCATCAATTTCATTCTGCTGTGTGCGGATTATTTGTGTATTGTTCCAGTCATGGTAGTGCATTTTATTTTTTCTCTAGAATGAATAGACTATTTCTTTAAACATTTATTTAGGTTTTGGATACACAACATATATTTCTAGATAAAATAGTTCCCTCCAAGGGATGTTCCTTGATGCTGGTGAAGGGGCTCTTGATCCAAGGAATGTCTTAATCCTTTCCATCCATGCATTGAACCAAATTGCCTCCTATTGCCCAAAGTGATATATGACCCAAATAGTTTCAGACCTTTCCTTAAATATAATAATAATACAGTGGATATATACCTTTCCTTTACCTTTGAAGAGTTTCGAGAGTATCTACTCTCTGAGCCCGGCCATGGGCCAGGCTCGTCTGGTGCTTGCCTGGTCAACCAGGCTGTTGCTGCTGGAGGCCCGCTGCCCCACATATCCATCACAGCCTGGTTGATCTGGCACCCGATGAAGATACTTGTCCAGTTTCCTCTTGAAGGCTTCTACACTGGTTCCAGCGATGTTTCGGATATCTTCTGGTAAGATGTTGAATAGTCTGGGACCCCGGATGTTAATACAGTGCTCCCGTATTGTCCCCACCGCACCCCTGCTCCTCACTAAGTTTATTTTACACTTTCTCCCATATCTCTCACTCCAGTATGTTGTTATGGCAGTGTGCAGATTTAGGACCAGGCCCTCAAGTACTTTCCAAGTACGTATATATTATCATGTATCTCTCTCTCCTCTGCTCCAATGAGTACATGTTCAAGACTTGAAGGCGTTCCCAATAATTTAGATGTTTCAATGGCTCAATGTGAGCCGTAAACGATCTCTGAATTTGTTCCAGCTCTGATATTTCTCCTGCCCTGAACAGGGCCGTCAGCACAGAGCAGTATTCTAAGTGAGGGAGCACTAGCGATTTGAAGAGTGTCACCATCGGCATTATTTCCCTTGTTTTGGAAGTTTTCAATACCCACCCCGTCATCTTCCTGGCTGTTGTGATCTTTGTCTTATGGTCTTTAAAAGACAGATCAGCAGACATAATTATTCCCAAGTCCTTAACGTGTTCCTTTCGTTCTATGTGGTGACCCTCTTGTGTTTTGTATATAGTGTTCCTTTTGAGTTCATTTTTTCCATACCTAAGCAGCTGAAACTTATCACCATTGAACGTCATGTTGTTCTCCACTGCCCACTGGAAGACCCTGCTTATGTCCTCCTGTAATTTTTCAGTGTCTTCTACCGTAGTGACTTTCATGCTTATTTTAGTGTCATCTGCAAATGATGATACAAAAGTGTGCTGGGTGTTTTTATCTATGTCTGCCATGAGGATGAGAAACAGCAGAGGTGCCAGGACAGTGCCTTGGGGCACTGAGCTTTTGACCTCGCTGATGCTGGATCTTGCCCTGTTCACTACTACTTTTTGTGTTCTGTGTGTTAGGAATTCAAATATCCATCTGCCTACCTTCTGAGTTTCGAACATTCTTCATTCCAGAATGCTGTTCAAGTGCTGTTACCAAATGAATTTATTCCCATAAGGAATAGTAATGTAAATTAGATTAGTCCGTTTCAGACCCCCAAAAATACACTTATAAAAGCACTTACAATAATAAACTTACATAATAGGGCGAGTTGGGAGTGTTCGAAACTCGGGGTACCACTGTAATATGTAATAATAAAAAATTAGCAACATCTATAGTGTACGATGTATATTAGTCGTATTACAGTGGAACCTCGGTACTCAAACAATTTGGTATTTGAACGCTTGGTTGGTAAAAAAATTGATTTGTAGTTGACCATTTGCTCGGCACTCAACCAAACAAACACGACCTGCCTGAACTTTGCTGTAAACTATTTCATGTTTCTTTACAATTTTTTTCTTTTATTTGAATAAGTCACCATGGGGCCTAAAAAGATTAGTGATAACAGCCAACCAAAAAGAAAATTGGTTGGGAAAAATTCGTTCAGTACTCGAGCAGATCGGCACTCAAACAGCCTTCTGGAACGAATTAAGCTTGAGTACTGAGGTTCCACTGTACATAGCGCAAAATTACATAATGTTAATTTCAGTAACCAAGCCCTTGCATAATGTGAGCCTTCTGGCATCTTATTTTATAGACAAAGCATTAAAATAATTTTAGAAATATGTACAGTGGACCCCCGGAAATCGGACATAATTCGTTCCAGAATGCTGTTCTAGTGCCGTTACTAAATGAATTTGTTCCCATAAGGACAAATGTAAATTAGATTAGTCCATTTCAGACCCCCAAAAATACACTTACAAAAGCACTTACAAAAATACACTTATATAATTGTTCGAGTTAAGAGCAGTACGATTTCCGGGGGTCCACTGTAATTCTTAATTTTTTTTATTAATACGTAATTTATATCACATGCAAGAAAGATAACTTCAATCTATCTGCTTTTATAAGAGGAACTTCACTGAACTTAAATTGTACGAGGTAGCCAAAGAAAACAAAGGAGAATACCCTGAATCAATTTTATTGTTCCACAAATTCCTATTATAGATTGCCTTGACATTATAAGGTATAAATATCTAAATATTTAAAACATAACTGCAGCTTTTTCCCTACAAGGGTGGGAGATCTTGAAGGAGTCTAGCCAGGCAAAGAAATTTAACATTTTACTTCCATTTTCATAATCATTATTAATACTGTTCGCTTCTAATTCAAGATTACCCATGCTGCTACTAACTGTACATAGGTTAATAAGGTGCAAAATAGATTTCACAAGTGCAGTTGTGCAAAGGTTCAAAATACTTCTCTATTTTCTCTATTCAGATATAAATTCTTGCTATCACATTAACCCGAGCACCGGTTCTGATGGGTAAGCCACCCCCTGCCACAAATGCAATGTACAAGAGGAGAGCACAGTGACATTTACACTACTAATACAAGTGAGCAAAACAGCATTACTCTTTATCTCCACAACCCAATTAGGAAAAAATAGCCTAATGTGGCTATTACTTAATATTTGATTTTAATAGAATGCTGATCAGCACCACCTCATGTCAACCATCAAAATATACAAGTGCAGCTATGTACTATCACTTGCCTAACATTAACAAAGAATGAGGAAAAATATATATATATATATATATGTGTGTGTATGTATATATGTATAGAATAACCCATCCTCTTATAACTAAAAATATATATTTATTTTTTTGTTATTTATATAGGCTAAGGACTGTGGCTTTATACAAGAAATGCAATCGCAAAATGTAAATCTTTTTCTTTCTTTCAACACGTCGGCCGTTTCCCACTGAGGCAGGGTGGCCCAAAAGGAAAAACGAAAGTTTCTCCTTTTACATTTAGTAATATATACAGGAGAAGGGGTTACTAGCCCCTTGCTCCCAGCATTTTAGTCGCCTCTTACGACACGCATGGCTTACGGAGGAAGAATTCTATTCCACTTCCCCATGGAGATAAGAGGAAATAAGAACAAGAACTAGTAAAAAATTAGAAGAAAACCCAGAGGGGTGAGTATATATATGCTTGTACATGAATGTGTAGTGTGATCTAAGTGTAAGTGGAAGTAGCAAGATGTACCTGAAATCTTGCATGTTTATGAGACAGAAAAAAGACACCAGCAATCCTACCATCATGTAAAACAATTACAGGCTTTCGTTTTACACTCACTTGGCAGGACAGTAGTACCTCCCTGGACAGTTGCTGTCTACCAGATAATACTAGCTATACCCTTACCAAATGAGCGAGACACTTTTTAACTAAAAAAACATTGACTGCAATTACTCGTTAAGGCCTGAAAGTTGTGGGGGGAGGCCTCGTTTCCCATGTTATTGATAGAACCGCAGTATAAAGTTGCAAAAAAATTCCTTCGATTTGTTTGAAGTTGAGGTGCTCTGGCTAATTGAAGCAATGATTTATCTGAATACATGATTGGCATTATATAAAGATCTAGGAGGCTGCCCCAGGCAAAAATAAAAGGAATATAGGTTTAGGGATACAATGAAAATAAAATTAGTTTACCGAAGTAGGTTAAAGTATCTAGAGTTAAGACAATGTGGAATGTTGATGGATTGGAGAATATTTAACTAAGACAACTGTGAACATAGTATGGATTTATAGTACTATAGTATGTACATCCAAAAGTGATGGACAATAAAAATCAGGCTATAGTTTTCAGAGAATTGATAAAGGAATAAGAATCTATAAAAAAAAAGTGCATTTGTAAAGAGATTTCATTGCTGGTAATTCAAAATGTATTTATGTATGTTTATTTTAAAAGGTAAAAATCTAAATTTGAAATTTTCATCATACTTCACCATGCAGTCCTGTACAATAATTATTCTGCAAAGTACATAAAAGCATAGTACCTCTTGATCAAGCCTAATTACATGCTGCATTAATTTTTTTATTTTTTATTTTCACAGGTTGAAAGTTTTACCAGCGTGAAAGCTCTCAGAAAGGAACTTAGCAACCATTCAAACGTCACCACACACACACATGCCACACTCGCCCATGAATGCTAAGGAAATGTCGCATGATAATTCATTTTGTCAAAGATTTATTAAGCCTATGCTGGGGTATGTGAATGGGTTTAGTGCTTAGTTGTGAATATAATATTAAGCCTATGGGCATTACTGTCTCAAATTTGAAGTCGATATTAAATATTTTGGATGGTTTTTCTTAAAGATCAAAATGATTCATCACGTTACAAATAAAGATTAAAAAAATATGGCATTAATAGGTTATTTACCCGCCTATTTCTCCAGAAGATACAAAAATTAACTATGCAGCTGAGCTATTAGCCATGAAGTTTTACACAAAAATTCAAACTTATGATATGACTTATAAAAGATGTGCTCCTTGCCATTATAATAGCAAGGTAAAGAAGTTTTTGTGCCATTTATAACAAACAGGACATAGCCCAGAGCCAAACAGAAGCCTGTCTCTTTTGTGTACATTTGGCACATCTTTCATCTTATATTAAACTCTCATTTCCAGCCATCCTGTAGGTAAATATCAAAATACTGCTACTCTGCCAATATGAAAGCTTTATACATTTGTAAACAAGAATAACTTGTTTGCCACTATTGGAGCATAAGGAAGCCCCAACCTCACGGCTCACGAATCAAACGACTGCCTTCATTCCTACTCCAATCCTTTGTGATCTGACATTCTTTAAATATTTCAATCTCCACTTATTTACCTTAAATATTAAGGCTTTTATATTTGAACATAATCCATAATTATTATTATACTTCCTTCACCTGAAATCTAGTCTTCAGCACATAAAGGCTTTTTACCCCAGTTTGATTGGTTGCTTTCATGAGGATAGTGCCACAAGACACATTAGCCATCATTGATAAGGAGTCCGTGTTTTTTACACTGTTTTACGCAGGTTTTCGTTCCCAACAACTCTCAGCTTGTGATGTTGATAGGACTTCCCAGCAGCCCCTCAATGCTAACACCAATGTAAAGCATAACAGCAGCAACTACCAACCAGAAGTGGAGGGATAGAGGCGTGAAAACATACCCAGTAATGTTTTGTCTACCTTTGTCACAGCCACATTAATTAAGTTTCTGTATTTCTATAAATACAATAACATTTCAAATTAAAATCATATACTCAATAAGGAGAGTGAAAGACAGATTTTTAGTTACGAAAAACTATAAAAATAATTTGCCTCCTTTTGCAATTCTCAAAGTAATAAATTTTTGACACTACTAAAAATTGCAACAGAAGAATTACAAAACATTGCTGGATTGGTTTTCCTAGGTTTGCCACTTAGTGTTTCACTGTTATCTATAAAGCTCTTAAATATTAATCATCGAACTTCAACATTTCCACTTTAGTACGGCATCATTATAATCGTATGCATTAGCCAAAAAACCTAATTAAAAATAAAATCTTGGTCAATGATGCACTCAACAATTGTCCCTGTTTATTATTACCACTGTATTATTATTATTGTATCAATAATTATTGAACTTTCAGCATACAATAATACTCTTTCATAATTTGCTTTCATTGTATTAATACTAATCACTGATATTAATGACACACATTGACTAATCAATAGAATTAATTCCACTCATTTCAGGAATTTTAACAATATTTACTGAATGTAGATTCAATGTATGAACAATAATTTCATGAATGGTTCAAGCACAAGTACTAATTGTATTATTGCACCAAAATAATAACTGCAGTGACTTTTTTTTTTTTTTTTTTTAAGATACTCTCTATATTGAGTCCTAAACAATTTAATCCGACTTTGAGGATATATTGATTGAAATTAAATAAGCTAAAATAATTCTTTTATATCACTAATCTTTAAGTTTGTATGTAAAAAAAAAATGTATTGGAAAGTAAATTTCTGAAATAAAAATAATACAGGTACTTGTCCTCTTAACGTAAAAATTGAATGATTATATAATATATTTAGTGTATGTATCTGCAATGTTAGATTTTTCGACTAAATTTTTAAATACATACTCCAGAAACTTCAGGTGAACAAAATCATTGAAGATCTTAGTTTGTTTGTCTTCTTGCATTACAGTACTGAAAACAATCTCAAAACAACCTTAATAAATTTCCAATGTTACATTGTGTATGAAGAGCAACGACCAATTATTTTACTTGTGGATCAGTTATCATTAATAAAAATAAAAAATTGTTTTGCAACTTTAGATCTGGAAATGATAACAGTCGTGGTACAGTGTAGTAAACTCGACCACAGGTGGTATACTTGCTAAGAAATTGAAAGTACAGATGGAACTTGAAATGTATTCAATTGTCTATTGGCCTTCATAATTACAACCAAAGTTTTGAGCATATTGTCTTCTCACCAAGTGAACTCAACTTTAATAAGATTCAATTTTATTAGTCCCATTCTCAGTCTTCAGCTATTTCTTAAGCCACGTGCTTTGCAAAATTTTTATAATATAGAAAGATAATTAAGCAATTCTCATTTCTCGTAATATGCCCCGTGCCATCAACATGTTTGTGCAAGTAGACGCTGCCGATGTTACTAGTGATTTCATTGTCATCACTCGAGTCATGCAACAATTTGGACATTAGATAACATCATGCTAAAACCGTTGTTAAATTACGACTAGCATCTTGCTTTCTTCAGGTATTAGAAAATGCTGAATTAATTTGTTACTAATACAGTATTTATTATATTTTTATGCAGCTAAATTTGTAATACTGATTAAGGATGACACTGTGCTGATGTAACCAAATGCATAAAATAGTCATGCTAAAACACTTTAGACTTTGACTCTTAAGTGAAACAACTACAAATGTTGAACAGGAGCCAAATTTAAATGTTTGAGCGGGTATGTGAATGATATTTCATCTTATAATGGCAGAAGGAATAACGAGAAGTTATACAGTTTCGTATTGTCGTTTCAGGGACTTGGCCAGGCAGCAAGCAAATGCAACTCCGATCAGCTGAAAAATAATGGAAATTTAATTAGTTACACTGCTCTTCATTTATACTATAATAAACTAAAAGTATGAAATTTCTAAAGCACAGTAAGTGCGCTATAACACTTATTTATAGAACAAACCCAATTACCTCTCATTCAACAGGTGTTGTATAAAATAATTAATGACTAATAATAATAGTAATACTCTATGGAATAGGTGGTAGGTTATTGAAAGTACAGTGGTACCTCGAGTTACGATATTTTTTCGTTCGAGAATGCTGTTCAAGTGCCATTACCAAACGAATTTATCCCCATAAGGAATAATGTAAAATAGACTAGTCCTTTTACACCCCTAAAAATATACTTACAAAAGCATTTAAAAAAATAAACTTACATAAAAGGGCGATTTTGGGGACCATCGTAACTCGAGGTACCACTGTACAGTGGACCCCCGAGTTTCGTAAACCCCGGAAATCGTACATTTATGTAAGTATAATATTGTAAGTGCTTATGGAAAAGTATTTTTGGGGGTCTGAAATAGACTAACCTACGTGACATTTTTTCTTAAGGGGGTAAATTTGTTCGGTAATGGCATTTGAGCAGACTTCAGGAGTGAAGTTTTTACGAAACTCGGGGGTCCACTGTAGTTAGTTTTTACGAGGATAGTGAAGCTCGGGTTAGAGTATATAGAAGGGAGATTATTTCCCAGGAAAAGTAGGCCTTAGACAGGGATGTGTGATGTCACCATGGTTGTTCAATATATTTATAGATGGGGTTATAAGAGCAGTGAATCCTTGGATGTTGGCAAGAAGTGTGGGATTAAAAGATAAGAATCTAACACAAAGTTGTAGTTGTCACAGATACTTTTTGCTGATGACACTGTGCTTTTGGGAGATTTGAAGAGAAGTTGCAGAGGTTGGTGGACGAATTTGGGAGGGTATGTAAAAGAAGAAAATTAAAAGTGAACATAGAAAAAAGAATGTGATGAGGATAAATTTTAGGTAATGAAAGATTAGGTATCAGATTGGAGGGAGGGAGTATAGAGGCAGTGAATGTTTCCACATATTTTGGAGCAGACTTGTCTATGAAAAACGAGGTGAACTGTAGAATTGATGAGGGGAAAAATGTGAGTGGTGAACTGAGGAGTCTGTGGAGACAAAGAATGTTATCCATGGAAGCAGAAAGGGGAATGTATGAGTGTAGTGAAGTCTGTGAAGCATGGGGGAGGGGGTGAATGTTGCAACATTCAGTGGAGATGTCATGTCTGAGGGTAATGTGTGGTGTGCATATTATAAAGAGAATCTGTAGGTTGGAGATTAGGAGGAGGTACGAGGTTTCTAAAAGTATTATCCAGAGGGTTGAGGAGAGGTTGTTGAGGTGGTTTAGACATTTAGAGAGAATAAAACAAATTGGAGGGCGTATAAATCTGTAGTGGAAGGAAGGCAGGATAGGGGTTATCCTAGGAAAGGTTGGAGGGAGGGGGTAAAGGAGGTTGTGTGTGCAAGGGGCTTAGACTTTCAGCAAGCATGCATGACCATGTTAGACAGGAGCAAGTGAAGGCAAACGGTTTTTATGACGTGATGTGATGTTGAAGTGTGAGCAAAGTAACATTATGAAGGGAAACCGGTTAACCAGACTTGAGTCCAGGAGGTGGGAAGTACAGTGCCTGCACTCTGAAGGAGGGGTGGAGGTGGGAAGTACAGTGCCTGCACTCTGAAGGAGGGGTGGAGGTGGGAAGTACAGTGCCTGCACTCTGAAGGAGGGGTGGAGGTGGGAAGTACAGTGCCTGCACTCTGAAGGAGGTGGAGTGGGACATGCCTGCACTCTGAAGGAGGGGTGGAGGTACGGTGCAGTTTTTGAACTGTAGTATTGGCACACCTCTGGCAAGACGATGATGGAGTGAATGATGATGAGTGTTTCTTCTTCTTTTTCGAGTCACCTGCCAAGGTGGGATACAGCCAATGTGTTGTTAAAAAAAAAAATACTGTAACTGAATCTGAGGCCTACCTGGACAAAGCCAATGCCTATGGCCACCCCTCCCAAGATGGTGACATTTTCTTTAGCATCTCCCTTAAGCTTGTCAAAGCAGCCTTCCTTGTTGATGTAATTAAGCTGCAAAAATAAAAATGTTTGTATAGTCTCATTTAACAATTTTAAGTTAGTCTTATTATACAACACAATTCTTTACAAAGATTGTGTTGTAATTACCTCTTATGTTGACATAATTCTCAGATATGTTAAGACTTCAATAATTACAAAAGCATAATTCCATATTACTCATACATACTGGGTACTGGTAATTACTTTATGGGTTAACATAGTCACTTTTAATTAACCTATGAGGTAAATACTAATTGTTGTATCAATCTATTCAAGAGTATAGGTAAATATACAGAGGATCTGTGCAGATTCTAAAAAAAATTTCACACAAGTATGCACAAGATAAGAGACTTAAAATAGGATTAATATTCAATTTTGTAATTCTCAATTACTGTATACAGGAATGTTAAAAAAAAAAAAAAGTATTGTGTGATAGTGTATATCATTAGCTATAAATTCCTATTGTATGATATGCTGGTAAACTATATACTTCTTGATAGCAGAGATTGGAGTTACTTCCCTTTCTGTTGATAGACTAATGTCTCCCATTTCCCTAGACACTGTATGACACTGTGTTTGACCCTTTTCCTCATGGTTGAAATATTTCATTTTGATTAAAGGAATTGAACCTGTTGACTCCTTCCTTGAATTGAACCTGATTAGCTTTCATTTCCCAGGTGTTATATGATCTCTATTGATTTAGCAGTTTCCCAAAATAGTAATAATGTGTTTGAATAATATTAATTTAATCGTTTTATTCAAGAGGTGAATCTTCAGGTGATCCATAAAATATACTGGTTACATTTAAATACAAAATAAAATATGTATCCATATCCGCGAATTTGGTTTCCACAGTTATCCACAGTTTACTGCGGCCCAAAAATATTAAATGGAAAATTCAGAAATAAATGATTCATAAGTTTCAAGCTGAACACCTTTCTGAGTAACACAGTGAAACCTTCCCGCCTTGTCACGCTTGGTACATGACTTGTCTCTCTTTGTCGTCTGTACCCATGCTGGCCCACTTTACTCGCATCCAGTTAGCCTCTACCATTTTCGCTGTCCGCATTTGTTAGTGTTGTGAAAGTAACTTTATAATAATGTCTGCAAAACACAAAAGTAGTGATGCTAGCAGTTCTTGAAAGCCTTACTGTGAGTAATTTATCAATTAAACTTTATCATAGGTATGTATGTAAATGAAGAACAACCTGTATATAGGGTTCGCTTCTATCTGAGGTTTCAGGCATCCTTGGTAGGTCTTGGAGCATATCACCCACAGGTATGGGGGGGGGTGACTACTGTACATATTTTTTTTTTTAATCAAATTTGCAATTATACAATGTCTTAATTCCATCTGTAATTCCATATACAGTGGACCCCCGAGTTTCGTAAAAACTTCACTCCTGAAGTCTGCTCAAGCGCCATTACCGAACGAATTTACTCCCTTAAGGAAAAAGGTCACGTAGGTTAGTCTATTTCAGACCCCCAAAAATACACTTCCACAAGCACTGACAATATTATACTTACATAATTGTACGATTTCCGGGGTTTACGAAACTCGGGGGTCCACTGTATGCAATGGACATTTGCCATATGGAATCTGTGGTTTACAAAGCCTATTGAAGGTTTTTATTATGTGGAATTAAGTACCAATTGCCTGATTACGCTTATGCCGCTGTGAACCTGGAATGTAACTACTGCATGAAGCTAGGAACACTTGTCTGACAATAGCTCTTTGCCATCTCTCACCAAGATAGGGTGACCTGAAAGAAGAAATGCTTTTTCACCATCACTCAATTACTATCCTGGCAGAAGCATGCTAACATCACTGCATTTCCCACCTCCAGGACTCTAGTCTGGCTAACTAGTTTCTCATGAGTCCCTTCATAACTGTTACCTTGCTAGCACTCCAATAGCAATGAAGTCATTCGCTTCTACTCTTATCTAATGGAAGTTCAAGCCCCTATTATAATAATATCTTTATTTACTACAAGTACATGTACAAGGTATACAGGCATAGCTGACATCAACGACATACTACTACTATATAGAAAGCCTCTTGTTGTGCAGAGCATTTCAGGCAAATTAGGTCAGTTTTGTCCCAGGATGCAACCCACAACAGTCTACTAACACCCAGGTACCCATTTTACTGATGGGTGAACATAGACAACCAGTGTAAGGAAACACGCCCAATGTTTCCACCCCTTCGCCGGGAATCGAACCTGGAACCTCAGTGTGAGGCGAGAGCTTTTGCCACCAAGCCACCTCTTTTATCCTCCCTCTCCAACCTATTCTGGGATAACTTTCTACCCACTGCCCCAGAATAATACACCCTCTGAGTCATCCTATTTTGCTCCATCCTCTCTAAATGCTCAAACCACCTCAACAATCCCTCCTCAACCCCACATCTTCTAATCTCCAAGCTTTGAATTCTCTGCATAATATTCACACTACACATTGCCTTCAAACACTGCTACCAGCCTCTTCCTCACCATAACATTTAAAATCCATACTTCACAACCATATAAAAATGTTGATACTGCTATATTCATGTACAGTTCCCTTTCTGCCCTCAATACACCACTCATCTTTATCCTCTGCTCATCAATTCTATGGCTCACCTCATCTTTCATAGACCCACCTGCCAACAAATCCACTCCCAAATATTTAAATATATTTACGTACTTCCTTCATACCCTTCCTGTGATGACCCCCCTTCCCCTCCCTCCCTCCACCCCAGATGTATATACCCTCTTAGTCATCCTATTTTGCTCCATCCTCTCTAAGTAACCAAACCATTTCAACAACTACAGTCTCTGACTTACACTTTGGTAACCCCACGTATTCTAACCTGCACACTCCGAATTATCTGCACAATACAGGAAGGCCCTGCATATTCGGCATCCTCTTTACAGTGTTCCATGTTTTTGGTTGTTTTAACTGAGGCATTGTTCATTATGTTCAGTGCTTCTGCTTTTCCACCATCTTCACACAACAGTTGTGTAAGGGAAGGGCGACCAGTGAAACATTTTAAGGCAAGTATTGGGTATTTATTTTACTTTTTTATCTCTTTGTTTTATGCCTAGCTGTATTGAGTACTTAATTTATGATAATGTAAACACGCTATCAGGCATTTTAGACGCATTCGATGTTGAAAATAAAAACGCTTTTTTTTCACTCACTGTCAATTTTCATTTGTCGGGGATGGGAACATAACAGCTGTAGAAACAGGGCCCTCCTGTATACACACCATACATCATCTTCAAATGCAACATCTAATACACAGGATGAAATCTCATTTAACTCGACTAACCTCTGAAGGAGATTTGTTAAACACGTCATTTCCACAATTTTCAGTGTTTTGAAGGCAGCAGGCTTCAGGAACTCCATTGATTTGTTCTCCAAAGCGTGTTTCCTTCCAATCCGTGTAGTTGTCCGTACCACAGCAAGCATGCTAAAAGAAACAAAACATTGATATGTGTGAATAAACAGAAAGGTAGATGAGCTAAGGCAAAAGACAGTTTTTACTGCTTCGTTTCTGATTTCATTTTTGTTTGGATGAATAAACTGTATTTATCCAGATAAATTTTCCATTGAGAGACTAATTGTGAAGTTTTAAGATATAGGAGGAATGAAAGGAAAATTATTACAATAAATAACTTTTTTTTTTTTTTTAAAGAGGAAAATGTCTAGAAAATGTTACTTGATCATATATGGTAGTGTTTTCAATTAAATGATTTATGGAACCAGATGGAATAGAAAATTAAATACAAATTTAATTCTAATTGATGTACAAAATAAATAATAGTGACTAAATCTTTACAAAATGACTTGAATAAATTAAGCAAATTGAGTGACATGTATGATGGAATATAATGTTGATAAATGCCATGTAATGGAAATAGGAGAAAGCAAAATCAGACCACACAAAGAATATACGATTATATGAAAAACGTTTCGACGTATCATACAAGGAATGGGTTCTAAGGTTAAAAAAATTCACAAGCTCGTATAAAAGAGGTGCATATACTACACTAGCTAACTATTACAAAACTTTCAAATACATGATTGAAGAAATGCTGAAAAAGCTATTTACACCATATATATTAGGGTAAAACTGGAGTAATACACAAATACGTAACCCGCATGTAGAAGACTGAAACTCAAGATAACGTTTTTGTCCGAGTTGGACCATAATTGGTCATACAAAAACTAGACTTCAAAACTGGAATATACAGAAAATGATCCCAAAAGGAGGTTGAAATATACAGATTAATTAACCTCCTAAGTTTGTCTTCATGGGAGTTATTAGTGAGCATTGACAAGTGTTCATTATACTTTAGTTATGCATTGGAATATACAGCTGCTATATAGTACCTATACCCTAAAAAAAACTGGATATCAAAGCAAAATAAAAGTCCAGAGAAGAGTTACAAATTAATCATAAAGTTAAAAAAAACAACAACTATGATTTATAATGAAAGGCTGAAAACACTGAAGATATGTATACTTGTTGATTGATAGGAAGAAAAGTATTATGATAACTACATATAAGTTTTTAAAGAAAATGAAAGAATTGGTAAGGAAGTATTTTAGTACCATCAACAGGGATACCTTGTGGGTTTAGTGCTTAGTTTTGATTGTAATAATAATTCAACGGGGATAACAAGAAGCCATGGATATAAATTAAGAAAACTGAGCAGAAAGGATACTGAATTTTTTTCTTAACAACTAGTGACATAAAAATGGAAAAACTGAGAGAGAAGCTGATGCTACACTTATTGAAAATTTAAAGAAATTATATGTTCAACATATTAACTTAGCCCTTTCACTGTCCAGACTAACAAAATTCAAAGAAATAAAATTTAACAACAGTGGAAACATCCCAGGCACACTAAAACTTTTCCTCTGGGCAAAAGTCACATCCCCAGGCCTCTCCCGTATTCCATTTTTGAATTCACAAAAAAATTGAAGTTTTACACTACAGTGGAACCCCGCCTAACGAACAAAATTCATTCCAGAAGCCTGCTCAAGTGCCATTACTGAACGAATTTACTTCCTTAAGAAATAATGTCACGTAGGTTAGTCTATTTCAGACCCCCAAAAATACACTTCCACAAGCACTTACAATATTATACTTACATAACTACGATTTCTGGGGTGTTCGTTAGGCGGGGGTCCACTGTATTTCTTGGAGAATAAAAAAGAACCAGGAATGATTTGAGATGGTTTATGGCATCCCAATAATTGGATCAGACCTAGTAAAAGCCTATAAAACAGACTGGGATGGGAGAGGGGGGGGGTGTTTGTAGGAAAGGCAAATATTTCTGCTAGTTTGAGGCCAGTTTCAAGCTACTTCTGGTCCCAGAACAGAGTTAAATCATCTCTATTTCACTAGTATTTTTTCCATTCTATCAAATGATATAAAGAAATAGCCAATGAAACCATAAAAACCATCCTAAAAATCACCTCAAAGTTGATACTATTTTAAACCAAATGCAAAGTTAAGTTTTTGTTTTTCCCATCATTACTGTGTGAGGCAGGATTTTTTTTTACACTGTGCATACTCACTGCACAGAACTATTCTCTCATATCTAGGCAAAATTTACCACTTGCAGCTTATCTGAGTGAGCTGAGCTCATGACGTAGATCTATGTGACGGGTCCTGGCGTCAATAATGTTGTCAGAGAGAGAGAATGAACGAATGAATGAATTGCTGAACCTATTCCAAATATTGTATAATGAGTCCAAGAGATGACCCCTTCAATGCAAGTGTCTTGATACTGGTCACAAGCTGTGAATGCATAGAAATAGAATTACAACCCCTCCAGGTGGTGGTGACCCTCGGAACACTCACCAGGTGGTGGTGACCCTCGGAACACTCGCCAAGTGATGATGACCCTCGGAACGCTCACCAGGTGGTGGTGACCCTTGAGACACTCCCCAGGTGGTGGTGACCCTCGGAACACTCACCAGGTGGTGGTGACCCTCGGAAACTCACGAGGTGGTGGTGACCCTCGGAACGCTCACCAGGTGGTGGTGACCCTCGGAACGCTCACCAGGTGGTGGTGACCCTTGGAACGCTCACCAGGTGGTGGTGACCCTCGGAATGCTCACCAGGCGGTGGTGACCCTCGGGACCACTCACCAGGCGGTGGTGACCCTTGGAACGCTCACCAGGTGGTGCTGATCCTATGAACACTCCCCAGGTAGACCCCAGGCCAGTGGACACCCCTTCCAAGGCTCAAACTTTACTACATTACCCCCCACATGACCACCATGGGTTTATCACTTCCCTGCAAATATAAAAAGAATACGTAATTCCCCAAGATGGGGAGAGAGCAGTGAGGGAGAGTACTCACTTCATGCTGAATGACGTTCCAAGTCTTGTAGATACCAGGACGAGCTTCCGTGTAGTTATGCATGGAGACCAGCATGTTATGGTGCAGGAAATGCTCCACGTCAGAGCGCAGCACGTAAGATGCTAAACCCACACCAATTTGTAAGATGAAGATTATGCAGAGTAGCACAGCAAACTGAAAAAAAACAAAGGTTTTAATGGAGTTTTACAGAGAATACACTAGTAACTTAATTCATCATGCTCCTTGGATCAAACATAATTGTTGTATCTAATATTTCCCAGGCACTCAATGATCCAATAGGGATTTAAGAATAATTATTATTTTGTTATTATTAGTATTACTATCATTCAGTTTAGTATCCAAGAAAATACAAAAGCTACAGAAGTAGGTTTAAAATATTTATCTTATATGACAAAGTAATATAGTTATAGTAAAAGGAATTTCAGACAAAACTCGTATATTTTAAATGTTGAGTTTATAGTTACCAAACATCTATCCTACTTAATGTAACAAAAATTCATCAAAGACTTATAATCCTTCAACCCAAAGTATTCTGCTGGTAAAAAACAGCATTTGTAGAGGAATTCTATATAAAAAAAATTCTGATCTGTATGACCCTTGTAGGTTTAAGTGCTTCTTTTGCATTATAATATATTTTTCAAAATCCTGTTTATCCCACCACTAGCTGCAAGGTATTTTGAGGGTCAACGCCCCTGCAACCCAGTCCATGACCAGGCCTCGAGGTAGTTCAAGGTCTAATCAACCAGGCTGTTACTGCTGGCTGCATGCAAACCAATGTACGAACATCAGCCCAGCTGGTCAGGTACTGACATTAATTGCAAATCTGGGTAACAAATAATGGAAGCACAGAGCATTATCCACGAGTCATTTTCCAGTCCAGGTGAATGATATGTAAATTCATAACAAGATAAGGAAGGCATCTTGCATTAATTTCTTACTTTGACCTTCCATGATGCAATCAAAATTTTAAAATTTGTCATTACGCTGTCTGTATTACAGGACCTGCTGAATCAAGACCTGATCAACCAGGCTATTGCTGCTGATTGTGGGTCGTACAACATACGAACCACATCCCAGGTGGGTTTAGAACTGAGTTTTGATTATGATAATGTTTATAGAGGAGCCTACAAGTGGAGGTGCCTTGATGCATGTGAAGGGCTCTTGATCTAAGGATTTGGAGTGCCCCTTCCCTTCCTTGGATCATATCTGATTACCTTTCATCCACCAGGCACTGTATGTCTCCTCTGGGTTTAGTGCTTCCCCATGAATATCAATTTTTTTTTTGTAAATCATTCGACTCGACGGATTTTGTACCATATTTTCAGTCTGTTATACTGAGGTTTGTGATATATCAAGGGTATACCTGTGATATATCAGGAGTATACCTGTGATGTATCAAGGGTATACCTGTGATGTATCAAGGGTATACCTGTGATGTATCAAGGGTATACCTGTGATATATCAAGGGTATACCTGTAATATATCAAGGGTATACCTGTGATATATCAAGGGTATACCTGTGATATATCAAGGGTATACCTGCGATATATCAAGGGTATACCTGCGATATATCAAGGGTATACCTGTAATGTATCAGGGGTATGCCTGTGATGTATCAGGGGTATGCCTGTGATATATCAGGGGTATGCCTGTGATATATCAGGGGTATGCCTGTGATGTATCAGGGGTATGCCTATGATATATCAGGGGTATGCCTGTGATATATCAGGGGTATGCCTGTGATATATCAGGGGTATACCTGTGACATATCAAGGGTATACCTGTGACTGGTATCAAGTCTTCTCACTCCTACAGTCCGGCCCATGGTCAGGCTCTTCTGCTTTACTGCTATAAAGAACAAAGAGAGAGAGAGAGAAGCTTGTCTCTCCTACACGCGGGTTATCTCTCTATTGTTTCTACAGTGTAAGGAAACACTCCACCTACCGTGACTACCATACAATGGTTCTCCTTGGCGGCGCCACAGCAGCCGAAGAAGCCCACCACGAAGATGAGGACACCCACGGCTATGAGGATGGAGGAGGCGGACACGTAACTGGAGGAGATGAAGTCAAGGTAGGTCCTGTAGTTGGCTTCAATCACCGCACCAACGATGATCACGGCAAACCCACTTATCTGTAAACATTTCCAACTCTTAATTTCAAGAATTATATAAAAGAATTATGAAATGCTAATGTGGCTTCAGGACAAATGTGATTCTCTGTGCTTGTGATGTTAAGTGTACTGTACTCAATAAGTACACGTCCAGGTATTATGTGTATATAAAACATGTAATATATGAATGTAAGTATATATGTATACGGACCATGTTTCGCCCACACAGTGAGCTCTATCAACATCTCGGTAAAGTGTTACATTATACTGTATCTTTGTCTTTAATCTACAAACCCATACTACACATGCAGCTGTGTATGTACATGTATGTGTATATACAATAATCTGAGTTTTCTTGTAATTTCTAAATATTTCTTGATCAAGAGGAAATTGGACAAGTATCTTCACCAGATCAACCAGGCTGTGATGGATATGTAGGGCAGTGGACCTCCAGCACCATCAGCCTGGTTGACCAGGCTAGTACCAGACGAGCCTGGCCCATGACCGGGCTCCGGGACTAAAAAGACTCGAAACTCATCAAAGGTAAGGTATATCTTAGTGTTTCTTTTCATCACCATGGTTAAATGGGTGAGAATTCTTCCAGTGTAAACCATGCGTGTAGTAAGAGGCGACTAAAATGCCTGGAGCAAGGGGTTAGTAACTCTAGTAACAAAGAAAAATCTAATGTTTTTCTTTGTCTGTCACTCTACCTCGGTGGCAGACGCAGTGTTCAAAATTATATACACAGATAGGCAGATAGATAAAAATAAATATATATGGAAGATACCTGAGGACCTAGTACCAAGTCTACAAGGTACCATAACAACGTACCAGGGTGAAAGTAAGATATGAAAAGAAGTGCAAGATAAACCTCGTGAAAAGGAAGGATACAATAAAAGAATATTGTCAACATGTGAGGTCCAAGACTATCCAGCCTACTACCAGCATATAAGATGAGAAATCTTGCCCAAACAAGTGTTCCAGGCAATCAACAAAAAAGCCTGGTCCACAGTCGGGTCGTCAATAAAGGGAGGGGTGGAGTAGGCAAGGTTGGTGGCGCCAAGCTGGTGCCAGCCTCCCACATGTATACTGCATCACCAGTTACTGACACACTGCTAGTCTGTTGGATTTATAGTGTGTCCTCGTCTAGGAAGGTTCCTTGATGCTCGCTAAAGACTTCTTGCTTCAAGGAGTTGAAGCTTCCCTCCCTTACCTCGGATTAAATCCCATTACCTACTATTCTCCAGGCCTTCTATGACTATGGATTTAGCGCTTCTCCATGAATAAAATAATAATTTCGCGACTGAATGGTGTGCGTGGCAATGTCGTTAGCGCTGCTGCCCTTCAAAAATCGAAACGAAGGAAGTTTGCATTATGGGAAGCGGGGGATTCTAGCTAGAGGTGTGCTGCCAGGGGGTGAAGTTAAGGGGTGTTGGTGCCAGGAGGTGAAGTTAAGGGGTGTTGGTGCCAGGAGGTGAAGGTGAGGGGTGTTGCTGCCAGGTGAAGTTAAGGGGTGTTGCTGCCAGGAGGTGAAGTTGAGGGGTGTTGCTGCCAGGGGTTGAAGTTAAGGGGTGTTGCTGCCAGGAGGGTGAAGTTGAGGGGTGTTGCTGCCAGGGGGTGAAGTTGAGGGGTGTTGCTGCCAGGGGTGAAGGTGAGGGGTGTTGCTGCCAGGGGGTGAAGTTGAGGGTGTTGCTGCCAGGGGTGAAGTTGAGGGGTGTTGCTGCCAGGGGGTGAAGTTGAGGGTGTTGCTGCCAGGGGGGTGAAGTTGAGGGGTGCTACAGCCAGGGGGGTGAAGTTGAGGGGTGTTGCTGCCAGGAGGGTGAAGCTGAGGGGTGTTGCAGCCAGGATGGGGGGTGAGGTTACAGAGAGGGGGGAAGAGGATGTCAGTGTGGTAAAAGGGTGAGCGATCAAGTTGTCCTCTGGGAGGTGTGGGAGGCCGGCAGAGGGCCAAGGTAAGAGTGGTGCATAGAGGAAGTTGCCTCTCCCCACCACACACACGCTACCACAATACCATAGTGGAACTCTCTCTCTCTCACCACCACGATAATTACAATAATAATGACAACATAAATAAGGAACACTATATAAAATACAACACAATATGCACTCCCACAATTCTCGATTTCATAATTCAAGAGCTGCCTCAGTACGCCCTTACAGTAGTCATAATACGCGCTCCTAATACACACCATACACGGTGACAATACACACCATACACGGTGACAATACACACCATACACGGTGACAATACACACCATACACGGTGACAATACACACCATACACGGTGACAATACACACCATACACGGTGACAATACACACCATACACGGTGACAATCACACCATACACGGTGACAATACACACCATACACGGTGACAATACACACCATACACGGTGACAATACACACCATACACGGTGACAATACACACCATACACGGTGACAATACACACCATACACGGTGACAATACACACCATACACGGTGACAATACACACCATACACGGTGACAATACACACCATACACGGTGACAATACACACCATACACGGTGACAATACACACCATACACGGTGACAATACACACCATACACGGTGACAATACACACCATACACGGTGACAATACACACCATACACGGTGACAATACACACCATACACGGTGACAATACACACCATACACGGTGACAATACACACCATACACGGTGACAATACACACCATACACGGTGACAATACACATCATACACGGTGACAATACACATCATACACGGTGACAATACACACCATACACGGTGACAATACACACCATACACGGTGACATACCACCATACGGTGACAATACACACCATACACGGTGACAATACACATCATACACGGTGACAATACACATCATACACGGTGACAATACACACCATACACGGTGACAATACACACACACAATATACTGACACGCTAACAATCAACAGAGAACACGGGGTAAATATTTAACCTCTCACTGATACTGTTTACGCAGTGACAATATCTGCAGCTCTATGTATTTACATGCCGATAAGCCAATTATGCTAATGCTGCCTTGCTCTACGATCACCCGTTATCCAATATACCAACCTCGCCTAAATACCAGGGATATACACACCAACATACATATACGCACACTTAAAACTGACTTCCAATTTATCTAGCATGAAATGTGGAAAGAATGGTGTACGTAAACACACACACACACACAATATATATATATATATATATATATATATATATATATATATATATATATATATATATTATACTGTGTGTTTATTCCTTGTGGTATAGAGAAGGAGCCTCAAGGTATTCATTTTCCTCATACTTACATTATCAAGAGAAACTTAATTAAGCTTAACAACTCAATTAGGAGAAGAGAGGGGGGAAAATGCGTCCACCTGCCACCTGTCTGGTGTTAATTACTGCAGGACTGTGCTTAAAGTGGATGTTTCTCTCCTAGGTGACCCATCCACCCTGTATGATGTGCTCTCTCTCTCTCTCTCTCTCTCTCTCTCTCTCTCTCTCTCTCCTCTCTCTCTCTCTCGTTCCCCATCTACTGTGAATGTTTGTCTTATGTTCTTTGAAAGCAAGGTTAGCTTCCGTTCTATTTGACGATTCTCTTGAGTTTTGTATACGGTGTTCCTTTTGAGTTCTTCATTCTTTGCATATCTAAGCAGTTGGAACTTATCACCACTGAACGTCATGTTGTTCTCCACTGCCTACTGGAAATCCTGCTTATATCTTACTGTATTTTTTCAGAATCTTCTACCGAAGTGACTTTCATGCTTATTTTAGTGTCATCCGCAAATGATGATACAAAAGTGTGACGGGTGTTTTCATCTATGTCTTCTATGAGGATGAGAAACAACAGAAGTGCCAGGACAGTGCCTTGAGGAACTGAGCTTTGTACCTCGCTGGTGCTGGATTTTGCTCTGTTTACTATGTGTTCTGTGTATTAGGAACCCGAAAATCCATCTGCCTACCTCCCCCTTAATGCCTATGGCCCTCATTTTGTGTGCAATCACACCAGGATCGCATTTGTCAAACGCCTTTGCAAAGTCTGCGTATATAACATCGTTTTGGTTGTCTTTCAACGCCTCCGTTATTGTCACAGTGGTTCAGCAGCTGTGACAGGCATGATCGTCCCGCGAGTACTGTGAATGTTTTGTCCATAGCCCCTAACTACTTTGTCCATGCCCCCTGACACTACTTTGTCCACGGCCATATTGATGGGCCATCCCCAGGCTATCCTCTCTTCTACACTTCCGCAGCTTTCCAGAATAGACAGTACATGCATCCTGCAGGTGTTTAAACAACTTGAAGGCAAGTACTGCTAGTTCCTACAACACCTGCTAATCCCTACAACACCTGCTAGTTCCTACAACACCTGCTAGTCCCTACAACACCCGCTAGTTCCTAAAACACCTGCTAGTCCCTACACCTGCTAGTCTCTACAACACCCGCTAGTTCCTACAACACCTGCTAATCCCTACAACACCTGCTAGTTCCTACAACACCTGCTAGTCCCTACAACACCCGCTAGTTCCTAAAACACCTGCTAGTCCCTACAACACCTGCTAGTCTCTACAACACCCGCTAGTTCCTACAACACCTGCTAATCCCTACAACACCTGCTAGTTCCTACAACACCTGCTAGTCCCTACAACACCCGCTAGTTCCTAAAACACCTGCTAGTCCCTACAACACCTGCTAGTCTCTACAACACCCGCTAGTTCCTACAACACCTGCTAGTCCCTACAACACCCGCTAACACACACACACCATTAACAGTCACAGCTAGAATTTACACATGCAGTTATAATGATCCATATAACTGTATAACATTATTTTATGCAAAGAAGGGGAGGTTAGTTCCAGGTCCTTGGATCAAGAGACCCTTCACCAGCATCAAGGGGAACGAGATAATAGCAGCGTTTAAAAATACACCTGTTTAACGGACCAGCTGCCACCCGCTGCTTGTAACGACACTATGCTCACGACAACGACACTTTCAACTCACTTTCAATCATCATTTTCCTCCTCACCTTCAGAGGAAAATACCCAGACGATGTAGCCGAAACAGTTTTCAAAAATTTCAAGACAAAAACCAACTTTGAAAAAATGAGATTGGCATCTGAGGTTTCAAAATTATCTTTGAAATAGACGGATTAAAAATTGAACAAAAGGCACAATACCGCCACTGGAACAATACATAAATAACCAGGACACAGGAGAGAGGAGCTTACTACGACGTTTCGCTCCAACTTGGGCCATTTAAATGTACGTGGTCCAAGTCGGACCGAAGCCTCGTCATGGGCTTCTCTCTCCTGTACGCAGGTTATTTGTGAACTGATTAAGGTTTATATTAAAGCCTCATATGGTTGTTTCTGTGAGGAGGCCATTTATAAACGACACTATTTTTTCCAATCCCTGTGTTTAAGAGGCACGTAAATTCCCTCGTCTTCTAAATTCTAATAACACTTTCATTTTTACCTTATGATCTACCTTGTCCATAATTACTATCGTATTTGCTTTATCTGTTTCGTAAGGTGAAGTCCAGGAGCTTTCCTTAATTCATAGTATAACTTAACAAATCTTTGAGGACAATTGTGTTGCAGAGGTCTGAGCAAAACGCAAGACCTCTGCAACACAGCTGCAGTGAGTACTAGAGTGTCTGACATGTGGAAGGCACCATGATTCTGGTCTATGGTATCTTGTGTGCTGATCAGGCCGCTTCCAAACATTTTCTGGGAACCTTCGTCGCCTTCATTACGTTTAGTATTTTGTTGTTTAAATTCATTAAGTGTGAATGTTTATGCATATATGTCCCTCACATTCATGTGTCCACTCGCCCGGAGATTGAACCTGGGTCCTTCAGTTGTGAGCCCAGCGTTCTACTGCACAATGAGAGGGAAAACAAAGGGTCATCCCCTGACCAAAGTGACTCACCTTAGTTCTTCCTCCTCCTCTAAACTACCCCTCCTTCCCTCTACACTACCCCTCCTTCCCTCTACACTACCCCTCCTTCCCTCTACACTACCCCTCCTTCCCTCTACACTACCCCCTCCTTCCCTCTACACTACCCCTCCTTCCCTCTACACTACCCCCTCCTTCCCTCTACACTACCCCTACTTCCTTCCCCCCACCCCTTCTACCCTCCCATTCTTACTCTTGTCTTCCACCACCACCTCCCCCCTCCCCCCCTTCCACAAGTTTTGGCAAATTTGAAGACAAAGTTGAAGATGAAGTGTAAAGTTCGCCCGGCTTCACTCCGCTTACAACTTACTCTTACTAAGTTTTTTATTATGCAGAAAAAACTTTATTATGTGTCCATTAAGACTTTTGTTGAGGCTTAGTCTTTATCAAAGACCCCGTCAACAGGGTACTCTCATCAAGGTACCATCAAGATACTATACCATCACCAAGTCACCATTATCAAGGTACCATCATAATGATACCACCACCAAGGTACCATCATAATGATACCACCACCAAGGTACCATCATAATGATACCACCACCAAGGTACCATCATAATGATACCACCACCAAGGTACCATCATAATGATACCACCACCAAGGTACCATCATAATGATACCACCACCAAGGTACCATCATAATGATACCACCACCAAAGTACCATCATAATGATACCACCACCAAGGTACCATCATAATGATACCACCACCAAGGTACCATCATAATGATACCACCACCAAGGTACCATCATCGGCTATAATCAAGTCCTCAACTACAAAAGTTACAAACTTGCTTTTGAGCTGTGATGGAAACATGGTGGCTGGGGTGGAAACATGGTGGCTGGGGTGGAAACATGGTGGCTGGGGTGGAAACATGGTGGCTGGGGTGGAAACATGGTGGCTGGGGTGGAAACATGGTGGCTGGGGTGGAAACATGGTGGCTGGGGTGGAAACATGGTGGCTGGGGTGGAAACATGGTGGCTGGGGTGGAAACATGGTGGCTGGGGTGGAAACATGGTGGCTGTGATGGAAACATGGTGGCTGGGGTGGAAACATGGTGGCTGGGGTGGAAACATGGTGGCTGGGTGGAAACATGGTGGCTGGGGTGGAAACATGGTGGCTGGGGTGGAAACATGGTGGCTGTGATGGAAACATGGTGGCTGTGATGGAAACATGGTGGCTGGGGTGGAAACATGGTGGCTGGGGTGGAAACATGGTGGCTGGGGTGGAAACATGGTGGCTGGGGTGGAAACATGGTGGCTGGGGTGGAAACATGGTGGCTGTGATGGAAACATGGTGGCTGTGATGGAAACATGGTGGCTGGGGTGGAAACATGGTGGCTGGGGTGGAAACATGGTGGCTGGGGTGGAAACATGGTGGCTGGGGTGAAAACATGGTGGCTGGGGTGGAAACATGGTGGCTGGGGTGGAAACATGGTGGCTGGGGTGGAAACATGGTGGCTGGGGTGGAAACATGGTGGCTGGGGTGGAAACATTGTGGCTGGGGTGGAAACATGGTGGCTGGGGTGGAAACATGGTGGCTGGGGTGGAAACATGGTGGCTGGGGTGGAAACATGGTGGCTGGGGTGGAAACATGGTGGCTGGGGTGGAAACATAGTGGCTGGGGTGGAAACATGGTGGCTGTGGTGGAAACATGGTGGCTGGGGTGGAAACATAGTGTCTGTGATGGAAACATGGTGGCTGGGGTGGAAACATGGTGGCTGGGGTGGAAACATGGTGGCTGGGGTGGAAACATGGTGGCTGGGGTGGAAACATGGTGGCTGGGGTGGAAACATAGTGGCTGTGATGTAAACATAGTGGCTGTGATGTAAACATGGTGGCTGGGGTGGAAACATGGTGGCTGTGATGGAAACATGGTGGCTAGGGTGGAAACATGGTGGCTGGGGTGGAAACATGGTGGCTGGGGTGGAAACATGGTGGCTGGGGTGGAAACATAGTGGCTGTGATGGAAACATGGTGGCTGGGGTGGAAACATGGTGGCTGGGGTGGAAACATGGTGGCTGGGGTGGAAACATGGTGGCTGGGCTGGAAACATAGTGGCTGTGATGGAAACATGGTGTCTGGGGTGGAAACATGGTGGCTGGGCTGGAAACATAGTGGCTGAGGTGGAAACATGGTGGCTGGGGTGGAAACATGGTGGCTGGGGTGGAAACATAGTGGCTGTGAGGGAAACATGGTGGCTGGGGTGGAAACATGGTGGCTGGGTGGAAACATGGTGGCTGGGGTGGAAACATGGTGGCTGGGGTGGAAACATGGTGGCTGGGGTGGAAACATGGTGGCTGGGGTGGAAACATGGTGGCTGGGGTGGAAACATGGTGGCTGGGGTGGAAACATGGTGGCTGGGGTGGAAACATGGTGGCTGGGGTGGAAACATGGTGGCTGGGGTGGAAACATGTGCTGGGTGAAACATGGTGGCTGGGGTGAAACATGGTGGCTGGGGTGGAAACATGGTGGCTGGGGTGGAAACATGGTGGCTGGGGTGGAAACATGGTGGCTGGGGTGGAAACATGGTGGCTGGGGTGGAAACATGGTGGCTGGGGTGGAAACATAGTGGCTGGGGTGGAAACATGGTGGCTGGGGTGGAAACATGGTGGCTGGGGTGGAAACATGGTGGCTGTGATGGAAACATAGTGGCTGTGATGTAAACATAGTGGCTGTGATGGAAACATAGTGGCTGTGATGTAAACATAGTAGCTGTGATGTAAACATAGTGGCTGTGATGGAAACATAGTGGCTGTGATGTAAACATAGTGGCTGTGATGTAAACATGGTGGCTGGGGTGGAAACATAGTGGCTGTGATGTAAACATAGTGGCTGTGATGTAAACATAGTGGCTGTGATGTAAACATAGTGGCTGTGATGTAAACATGGTGGCTGGGGTGTAAACATAGTGGCTGTGATGTAAACATAGTGGCTGTGATGTAAACATAGTGGGGGTGGTGAAACATAGTGGCTGTGATGTAAACATGGTGGCTGTGATGTAAACATAGTGGTTTGTGATGTAAACATAGTGGCTGTGATGTGAACGGCATAAAACATGGTGGCTGTGATGTAAACATAGTGGCTGTGATGTAAACATAGTGGCTGTGATGTGAACATAGTGGCTGTGATATAAACATGGTGGCTGTGATGTAAACATAGTGGCTGTGATGGAAACATAGTGGCTGTGATGTAAACATAGTGGCTGTGATGTAAACATGGTGGCTGGGGTGGAAACATAGTGGCTGTGATGTAAACATAGTGGCTGTGATGTAAACATAGTGGTTGTGATGTAAACATGGTGGCTGTGATGTAAACATGGTGGCTGTGATGTAAACATAGTGGCTGTGATGTGAACATAGTGGCTGTGATGTAAACATGGTGGCTGTGATGTAAACATGGTGGCTGTGATGTAAACATAGTAGCTGTGATGTAAACATAGTAGCTGTGATGTAAACATAGTAGCTGTGATGTAAACATAGTGGCTGTGATGTAAACATAGTGGCTGTGATGTAAACATAGTGGCTGTGATGTAAACATGGTGGCTGTGATGTAAACATAGTAGCTGTGATGTAAACATAGTAGCTGGGCTGGTAATGAAAGCTGTCTTCTGCTAGTGTTAACTTCTCTCCCAATGAAAACGATGGACGTCGGTTACAGGAGGAGAGTGAACACGGTCTGTGTTGACTTGGTCCAGGGTGCCATATATCCGTCTAATGCAGAGGTTCTACTGCCTGCAATAATACGAGACACTTTTGGATTATCGCATGAGGAGATTTATGGCATATCGTTAAACGGATCAAGGAGGATCTTCATCAAATTAGCTTGCACTGCAGCTTATCAACGAGTCGTCGATACATACCAGGAGAAAAAGTTAGTGGTACATCAAGGCCTAGAGGTATGTTTGAAAGATGTTTCTGCCACTTTTAAGTGGATTAAGGTGCATAATGTGCCCTTTGAATCCGGACAACAGGATATTAATGATGTATTTAAGAGTTATGGCATAATACATGCTGTAAACATAGGACGCTGGGCGCAGGGGCTATATGCTGGCGCTTTAGAGGGAACATACTCCATCAAAATTTCTTTGAGGAAACCTATTCCCTCTTATGTACTTATGGAGAATTTTCGCACACAGGTGTACGTCACATACCCAGGGCAGGTGAGGACATGTCGACTGTGTGGTAAGCCGGGTCACTTGGCTGCTGAGTGTAGCCAAAGGAGAGAGGATTGGCGTCGAGGTGGAGCAGAGCAGCGACAGAGAAACGAAGTAAGGAATGTAACGAAGGATGGAACAGAAGGAGGCATGGAGTGTGCGGCGATGCAGGGAGAAGAGAAGACATCATGGAGCGTGGAGGTGGACAGAGCGGAGATGGAGGAACAAAGGATGAGTGGGAGGAGCATGGAGGAGGAGGTGTTAGAAGGGGAAAAGATTGGGCCAGACACGGAAGAGGAAGGTATAACTGGTCAGGAGGCTGAGATTTTGAGGGATCTCACTGAGATTCTTGAAGGTGAAGAGCTGACATTAGAGGGGTCAACCAGTGAGGTGTGTGGCATTGGGGTTCTGGAGCAGAACCAGGAACAGGTGGGTGGAGGTGAGGCAGCAGGAGAGGGGTGTGGTAAAGCTGTGTTGGATGTCATACAGGTGGAGGTGGAGGTGCACAATGAGCAGGTAAATGAGGACCAGAGAGACAGGGGAGAATCTAGGAAGAGAACTGGTGAGGAGGCTGGTAATGATGTCCTCACACCAGCACAGAGACCTGGTAAAAAAATTTGGTCTGAAGTTGTAGTTGGACAACAGACAAGAGCTAGAGGTAGTGGGGTGATAAGGGTAAAGGGGGATGGGAGGTGACAGGAAGGGTGGGAGAGGAGGGTCACAGGTATAACTTTGGAGAAAAACAACCGAAACCAAAAGGAAACCTCAACCGTTACCTTCCGGTGTTTAAGTATGAACGTGAATGGCCTTAAAAATGAGGCCAAGCGAAAGTGGGTAGAAGTGACATTGATTAGGTACAGGGTGGATGTAGCGTTTTTCCAAGAGCACAATTATAGGTGTGGGTGGGATTTAAAGTTGAAAGGATATCAGTGTTTTGTGGGAGGTTCTG
Organism: Cherax destructor; assembly: GCA_009830355.1. Lineage (NCBI taxonomy): Eukaryota > Metazoa > Arthropoda > Malacostraca > Decapoda > Parastacidae > Cherax > Cherax destructor. Next base: position 298,619 of record WNWK01000469.1, read on the forward strand.
AGTTGTTCAAGGGGGTGTGGTTGTGGCATTAGGGACACGTGCCCATTTGTATTGCAGTCATGGGAAGAGGAGGGGGAGAGTGGTGAGGGTTGATGGTCAATGGGGAGGTCCAGGTTAGTTTATTGGAGTGTATATGCCGGCGATTTCAAATAATAGGGTCAAGGAACAATTCGTGAGGGATGAATTAATTTATGCTTTCAGGGGTCTGCCGCAGGTGGTCATCATTGCGGAGACTGGAACAGCGTTATTAGGGTAAGGGACGTGGAGCCGAGAGGAACAGGTAGTGTTTTGAGGATCTTACGGGAAGTTTTGGGTGCGGTGGGGTTGTCGATGCGGTGGGAGGACGGGCGAGCCTGTAGAATTCACTTTTTAGGGCAATTATGCGGCTAGATTGGATAGGATTTATGTTTCCAGAGCGGTAGGGGTGGAGAAAGTGGAATGTTTGGATGTAGGTTTTCAGATCATAAGGGTGTGTTGATGCAAGCGGGTTGGGGGGGGCTGTGAAGGTATACTCGAGTTATTGGAAACTTAACGTGGCAATGTTTAATAGGGTAGAGGATGGTGGATTTTGAGGGATGGTGGGAGGGTCTGTGGAGGGGAGGGTGTAGTACATGCGGCGAGGTGGTGGAATGAGTGTGGGAAGAAGGGATAAAGGAGTACTTTGAGAAGGTGGGAAGGGAGGATGCTCGATATAGGTATGGTTATCAGAGGTATTTAGAGGGTTTATTGAGGATAGTTATGGTGGGGAAAGCAGGGAAGGCATGCAGAGAGTGTGGAGGGAGTAAGACGGGCTCTGAAAGACATTCAGTATGAGGGTTTCACGCTTACGGGTACGAAGTGGGATGGAGGAGGTGTTAAGGGGGATAAGGCGTCTGCGGTGGTGTTGAGGCAATTTCAGAAGCGTAGACAGGGTATGTTGCTGACATCTGTAGAGGTGGAAGAGGAGATGGGGGGGTATGAGGTGGGAAGAGTGTTGCAAACTACAGAGGGGATGACTGGTTATGCGGAGTGTTGGTTTGGTAGGAAGTTTGCAGAAGAGGAAAGGGATGAGAGGGCTTGTGTCCAATTATTAGGGGGAATTAATAGAAGGTTGAATGAGGATGATAGGAAGGCAATAGAGGGGGACATAACGGAAGAAGAAGTTTGGGAGGCGGTAAAAGGATTAAGGGCTGGAAAATCGCCAGGTATAGATGGATTACCGGGGGAAGTATACATGCAATACTGGCAGGTGCTGAGAGGGGTGTTAGTTAGGGTCTTCAATGACATGAGGGAGACAGGAGTAATGGAGAAGTCAGTTAGGACAGGAGTTGTAGTGTTAGTGCCTAAATGTAAAACACCAAAGGGGTTTAAAGACTATAGGACTATTGCACTCATGTGTACTGACTATAAGATATTTGCAAAGATTTTGGCTAATAGAATCAAGAGAGGTTTAGGGAATATGTTGCACGAGGGACAATTTGGGATACCAGGGAGAAGTTTTAGGAACGGTCACAGTAGAATAAAAGAGTTTATTGAAGTAAATCAGGGGGGAGGGGTGTTAGGGCTGGATTGGCAGATGGCTTACGACAGGGTGAATAGGGGGGTGCTGTTGGATATCTTAGGAAGGCTAGGTTTTGGAGAAGAAATTGTAGGATGGGTCAGAACTTTATATGCAGAGGCGTTGATGAGGATACAAATAAATGGGATGGTTGGGTGGGCGGTGAACATGGGAAGGGGACTGAGACAGGGATGTCCTCTGTCACAGATCCTCTTCGCTTGTTTCCAAGATCCTTTTTATAGGTTAGTCGATGAGGGTTTAAGGGTAGAAGGGGAAATAGGGGCGGATAGTGCAGGGATAGTAGGTTATGTAGACGACACAACGTTGTTAATAAAGACAGAGGAGAGTTTGAGATGGGTTAGAGGATGGGTGGAGCTTTTTGGACAGGCAACACGAATGAGGGTCAATGGAAGTAAATCACACCTATTAGAGGTAGGTAGTTGGAGTGGGGGAACGTTGGGTTTAAGGGAGGGATGGCAATGTGTAGAAGCTTTAAAAATCTGTGGGATAGTGTTTTGTAGTGATGGCAGGGTAGCAAGAGATAAGAAATCGGGGGAAGCGGTTCGGCTTTGAAGCGAATGAGGGGATGGGGAATTGGGGAAGTAACGCTGTTGCAAAGGGTGGTGGTCATTAATGTTTTAATTTATAGTAAATTGTGGTTTAGAGCGGCGGTTTATCCATTATTAGATGCTGATGTGAGAAGGCTACAAAAGGGAGTGCTTAGGTTTATTTGGGGGAATGGTAGACATTGGTTGAGCAGGGAGGTGGTGGAGACAAGTGTTAAAAATGGAGGGATGGGTTTGATTCCGTTGAGGAGTAGGTTGAAAAGCGTGTTTGTAAAGCAGGAATTTATGATGAAGGGGGAGCTGAGGGGAAGAAGGGTGGGTTCAGTAATGGGTGAGGTTAGGAAGTGGTGGGGGGGTAGGGAGATAAGGGAGTGTGAGGCAGTGTTACGGGTACTTCTGGTGTTGAGGGACCCGGGGAGTGTTAGAGTAAGCAGATTGGATAGGGCATGTGTGAGGGAGAAGATAGTACAGGGAGTGGAGGTGTATCCGTTGTATAATTGGAAGAGTATTTGGAGTTGGTTAAAAAAGGTGAAGGTGAGGCCTAGGGTGAGAGAAACAGGTTACAGATTCTTAAATGGGATACTGGCGGCTAAAGCTCAGTTGTTCGAGATGGGAGTCACAGGGGATGGGTCTTGCGATAGGTGTGGTGAATGGGAAACAGCGTTTCACTTGGTATATTTTTGTGAGGGAAGGAGTGCGTGAGGATTTGGATTGGGGTGTTGGGATTGATTGGGGGAAGGTTTCAGTGTTAAAGGCGCTTTGTTTGGACTTTGGGGTGTGTGGGGAGGAAGTGCATAGGGCTTTGGTTTATATAATGTTAGAGTTCGTGTTTTTGTCATGGGGTATGAGGGGTTCAGATAGTGAGGTTTTAATTCATGCTTTGGCTGCGGATTTATAGAACAAAATGTAGGAATAGGGAGGTTTATGGCAGAGCTTGGGTTTCTAAATTTCCGGAAGCATATAGGGTTTCACATTGCAACAGTTGTTAGGAGTGGTGAGGGAGGTGTTTAGGGCTGGTTTCGAGTTTAAGGGGTTTAGGTGTGGTTGTGGGGGGTTGTATTAAGGGTAGGGGGTGTTGCAGTTTGCACGTGTGGGGAGGTGGGGGGTGAGGGTTTAGGTTCAGGTTGTTTGAGGTGTGAGTGAGGTTAGTTGGGAGGGGTAGGGTAAGGGGTTTCGTGTATCAGGTGGGGTTGGTTTTGGTTTCGGTTGTTACGTGCTGTCCTCTCATTGGAGTGTTTGTCTGTCTGTTTCAAGAAGACAAAATAAAAAACATAAGGATATTATGATAAAAGTGGGGTTGGTTCTTATGTAAGTTTTGGTGTTCTGCTCAGGAGGTGGTGAAATTATTGAGTGGGGCTTCGACCCTTGGAAAAAAAAAAAAAGGGTGACATTACAACGTTGGTGTGTAATGTTCTTTGAGACTTTAGGGTAAATTATTATTAGATTATTAGCTTGTGTTTATACCAGAATCACAAGCAGTTTGTAGTGTTTATCATGATAATGATTTATAGTTAAACGTTTTGTGGCTTTATAAAGTTTGTTAAAGTCTGTTATTATGTTTTGGAAAAAACCTTTATAGACAAGTTATAAATGTGTGTTAGGGTTTTGGCGGTGGTGACCATTTGGAGTTAATGTAGGTTTTGTGTAGCGGGTCGGCAAGTGCCCGGTTTTTATTTTAAGTTTTGTATTATGTTACAGGATAGGGTTTCATTGTACACAGTTATATATATAAAAAAAAAAAAAAAAACTTCTCTCCCAAGTCTTTCACTTCAATTTCCCCATATTTTTTTTATTACTAGTTTTATATAGTTAATCATTTGTACATAACAGCAGTACACTAGTAGCTACTTAAATACTTAAGTCATCTGGCGAAGACACACGTCACGAAAGATTGTCTTGTTTCCTGATTACTAAACCACCACCACTATTACTACTACATGACTGCTGCTGCTGCCGCCGCCGCCGCCGCCGCCGCCGCCGCCACCACAAAGTCCAGCTCAGGATGGCTGAAGGAACCATCCTGAGACCTCTTGACGATTTTTCCTTAAACCTACAAAATGCTTGATAAACCTATAACATGCCTGATAGACCTACAACATGCCTAATAAACCTACATGTTTTATACAGGTTAAGAGTGTGAGGCAGGTAGTGGGCACCATACCCTCTATTCTCTCCCAGTATAGATATATATACCTTTACCTTTGATATACCTCGTCATCTATACGAGTGGGAGATGTACTGATGTCACTGACTCTCAAGACAGTCACTCCATTACTCTATCTTCCTGCCACCCGAGTGTACGCAAGCACTATTAACACCAACAACAGCCCAAGCAACAGCATCGGGAAATACAACGCTACCAAAAGTAGCAAAAGCAGTCGCAGCACTACTACAACCAGCAGCAGCTGTAGCCGCACTACCAACAGCAGCTGGAACATTTGTAAAAACTGTAACAGCAGCAGCAGCATCAATGACAACAGAAACTGAAGCAACAGCAGCAGAAGTAGCAGCAACGCGAATAGTAGCAACAGTAGCACAAACGCGAATACGAGTAACGGCATCACGAACAGAAGCAGCAGCAAAATGAACAGCAGCAACATCACGTACATCAACATCACAAACAGAAGCAACAGCAGCAACACGAACACCAGCAACAGCATCACGAACACCAGCAACAGCATCACGAACACCAGCAACAGCATCACGAACAGGAACAGCAGCATCACGAACACCAGCAACAGCATCACGAACACCAGCAACAGCATCACGAACAGGAACAGCAGCATCACGAACACCAGCATCATCACGAACAACAAACAGCAGCAGCAACAGGGAGAGGGAGAGAGAGATAGGTCCAGGTGAGAGCAGTGTTGCATCAGGCCGCCAGTGTTCCCAGGTACTCAGTGTATTCATGTGAGTGGCCTCGTTGTGTTGTGTTTTGTTTACTCTGAGCCTGTCTTAGTCTATAAATACTAGCACCACAAACCCACCTCTCATCTTTTTTGATAGCCTTAACAACCGAAAGATCCCGGGTTCGATTCCCAGGCACGGTGAAACATATGGCCAAGTGCTCTTTCACCTCTGCCGACCTAGCAGTAAAAACAGGTACCCGTATGGGAAGTATTTAGGAAAGTGCTGAAAAACTTCAGTTCTGCTGGAAGTTATATACTGTATAAGAAATTTCAGTTCTGCTGGGAGCTATAAGAAACTTCAGTTCTGCTGGGAGCTGTATAAGAAACTTCAGTTCTGCTGGGAGCTGTATAAGAAACTTCAGTTCTGCTGGGAGCTGTATAAGAAACTTCAGTTCTGCTGGGAGCTGTATAAGAAACTTCAGTTCTGCTGGGAGCTGTATAAGAAACTTCAGTACTGCTGGGAGCTGTATAAGAAACTTCAGTTCGCTGGGAGCTGTATAAGAAACTTCAGTTCTGCTGGGAGCTGTATAAGAAACTTCAGTTCTGCTGGGAGCTGTATAAGAAACTTCAGTTCTGCTGGGAGCTGTATAAGAAACTTCAGTTCTGCTGGGAGCTGTATAAGAAACTTCAGTTCTGCTGGGAGCTGTATAAGAAACTTCAGTTCTGCTGGGAGCTGTATAAGAAACTTCAGTTCTGCTGGGAGCTGTATAAGAAACTTCAGTTCTGCTGGGAGCTGTATAAGAAACTTCAGTTCTGCTGGGAGCTGTATAAGAAACTTCAGTTCTGCTGGGAGCTGTATAAGAAACTTCAGTTCTGCTGGGAGCTGTATAAGAAACTTCAGTTCTGCTGGGAGCTGTATAAGAAACTTCAGTTCTGCTGGGAGCTGTATAAGAAACTTCAGTTCTGCTGGGAGCTGTATAAGAAACTTCAGTTCTGCTGGGAGCTGTATAAGAAACTTCAGTGAATCAAGTCACGAAATAATTATAGGTGTTATAAATCGTGTTATTACGATTTCGTGAGTCAAACTCCTGTGATTTAAAGCACTAAGTATTAGTTAAATTTGAAGCCACAAGGCGCTAAACTATCTAGAGAAGGCGAACAAATACACCCAGGACGAGACGATCTAGCAGTCTGAAGCCGCAGTGTGTCTAGACAACAAACTGCTAATCCATTAACAACAATAATTAGCTAATCAATGGTACAAGTGCTGGCAGATGTCCAAAGGTGGATGGAGATGTATATAAACAAGTCCCTCTATACTTGTTGCTGTTGTTCACCTAGCAGTAACTTGGTATCTGGATGTTAGCTGACTGAATCACATCCTGATAGGGCCAGACTACGAGCAAGTTCCCTTACACCTACTACCTCCCTCTCCTGTTCACCTAGCAGTAACTTGGTATCTGGATGTTAGCTGACTGAATCACATCCTGATAGGGGCCAGACGTACAAGCAAGTTCCCTTACACCTACTACCTCCCTCTCCTGTTCACCTAGCAGTAAATAGGTACGTACCTGGAAGTTAGCTGACTACTGTGAATCACATCCTGATAGGAGCCAGACGTACGAGCAAGTTCCCCTAACCTACTGCCCCCTCCCTCCCTGTTCACCCAGCAGTAGATACCTTGGTGTTAGCCAACTGTTGTGGGTGGCATCCTGGTTGAGGGGAAGGGAGAGGGTTATACATTAATCAGGCTGGTCACTGGAAAGAGCAAAAGATACCAGTTCTTAGCTTATTTATGTTCCCATGTTTCTCAGTTGCCATGAATCCAAAATGTTCGAAAATCCACAATTCAAAATAAGAAATAAGCTGGAGTATTCATTAGAAATTTCCTAAGGTATACTAAATGTATACCCACGAACATCAAGACAATCCTTGCTTTAATAGCTGGGAATTTAAGAATACAATCCTATCTTCATAATCAAATCCTATGAAGATAGATTTGAGAAACTACGGGATCTCACTCAAACCTTTAAGATAGTAAAAAATATCACATTTGAACTTGTTTGATGTAAGATGAGTCTATGAAACAACGAGGCAGGAGATGCAACACAAATTTGGGTAAGGAATTTTTCCCCGACAATAAACCCTGCAACATACTGGCTTCCGAAGATGTATATACAAAGGTATAAATACACTCTTAAGAACCAACTGGATAATAAACTTGAATATGAGAGAAGAAGAGCAAAGACAGTGAAGGAACCTTACTGCAGTGGTCACTAGTTTCTTGAGTAATCCAGGAACCACCTGGATCAAGACGAGCAGTGGTGGTGTTACAAACTACCGAGGCATGGTAGTAGTGGTAGCATAGGTAGTAGTTATAGTAGTAGTAATAGTAGTATTAATGGTAGTAGTAGTTATAATGGTAGTAGTAGTTATAATGGTAGTAGTAGTTATAATGGTAGTAGTAGTTATAATGGTAGTAGTAGTTATAATGGTAGTAGTAGTTATAATGGTAGTAGTAGTTATAATGGTAGTAGTAGTTATAATGCTAGTAGTAGTTATAATGCTAGTAGTAGTTATAATGCTAGTAGTAGTTATAATGCTAGTAGTAGTTATAATGGTAGTAGTAGTTATAATGCTAGTAGTAGTTATAATGCTAGTAGTAGTTATAATGCTAGTAGTAGTTATAATGCTAGTAGTAGTTATAATGCTAGTAGTAGTTATAATGGTATTAGTAATTATAGTAGTAATAATGATAGTAGTATTAATGGTAGTAGTAGTAATTATGGTATTAGCAAACTATACCACGGGCGGGGATAGAACCCGCGATCAGTCATGGTATTAGCAGTTGTGGTAGTAGCAGTAATGGTAGAAATAGTACGGTAGTAGTAGTAGTAGTAGCAGCGGTAGTAGTAAGTACATCCTACTTCGTCCTTCATTGTTAAATATCCACAAACTTTTTCGATGTAAAAGTATAATTCTTCAGTGAACTTTTGATGCGATCATTGTTGCCAGTCATCAGTCTAGATCAGCGGTTCTCAAACTCAGAGCTACGGACCTGAAGGGGTTCACGGCAAGATTTTAGAGAGGCAGGGGATACCACCACACCACCTCCCTCCCTTCCATTACCCTCCCCTCCCATCCCCACTCCACTTCTCTCTGCCAGTCTCCTTATATTTCCACATGTCTCTCTTCTCCCCAGCACTCTCTCTCCTGCCACCAGCACTTCCCCGCAGTTACAGTGGTGCACCCACTACTGTAGCTGCAAGACCTCGGTGTTGGTCACGACCACTACCTACTCAGTAGAGTGTAGGCCAGAAATATGAGCAACACTGCAGGGAGTTGCTATGGGCTCTGAGGCCACTTTGGCAGCACCATCACCGCCCTGCGCACACCAATGAATATCAAACAGTAACCCACGACTGCTCCCCCTCCACCCCCACACACAGTAAGTTTACTTAGGCACAAGCAACGCCGGGCCACCATCTGGAAAAGACCCGGACCGGGACATGTACCGGCGAATCATTCAAGTAGGCACAAGTACACATAAGTACAATTATCGTGGACCGGCCCCCGGGAGCGTTGATCCCCGGAATATCCTCCAGGTAGTGTAAATTACCCACCAGGATAAGCCCCCCCCCCCTTAAAAAAGTCAGTGGCTTATTTCCATTGTGGTCCTTGTAATATCTTATTATTTAAACCTTAAAACTTAAAACAGCTAAGTAACTCAACTATGTAACAGTCACAAAAAAAGGAGATATACTAGGAATAAGGTAAACTGAGTTATTTACATTAAAGAGAGGATCAGATCACAATAATATGTACATGTATGTTAGCTATACAAGAAATCACAGCCCCCTTTCTGTAGCTTCATTCATTAGGCATCTTTTAGTTCTTTTCCTGAACTGGTTCATGCTAGGATAGGCTACTAAACCCCCCTCACAATCTACCTGCCCACACCCCCACACTGAGAGAGAGAGAGAGAGAGAGAGAGAGAGAGAGAGAGGCGTGGCAAGGGGCTCAGACCACCGCCACCATCTTGAAGACTTTCTCATGTTGATAAATGAGACACTTATGCAACATTTGGGTATCTTTATTCTGGAAACGTTTCGCCATCCAGTGGCTTCCTCAGTCCCATGTTTCTTCCCTGCCACAAGTTTTTACAGACGAATCTCCCACCAGCGGGAGATTCGTCTGTAAAAACTTGCATTTGTGGTCACAGTGGTGCCTATGCTTACCTTCCTATGGTGTATAAATATATACCTAGTTGGACGAATCTTATTGTAGCCAGCTGGCCCAGTGGCTGGCGAGTCGGTCTGGCGTTTTATGACTCTGATCGCGGGTTCTATTCCCGCCTGTGGTATGGTCAGCCTGGTTGATCTGGCACCTGGTGAAGATACTTGTCCAGTTTCCTCGTGAAGACTTCTTGTTCCAGCAGTGTTTCTGATATCTTCTGGTAAGACGTTGAATCATCTGAGGCAACGAATGTTGATGAAGTAGATGACGAGATAGATCAAGTGATAATAAGCCAAACTGCTTGACTGCGTCAGCAGGGAAAGTGTAGCGAGTCAGTAAGCAGGATAGGTCAGGGGTAATGAACAGGCGGAGAAGGTGAAGAGGTCAGGAGGGTGAGGAAGTAAGATAGGTCAAGAGGTCAGGAGGCTGGGGCGTGACTGGAGGCCAGGGGTCGGTGTTTTGGGGCTAGTGGTGGTGGACGTTGAATGGGGATGGCGGTTAATGTAATCCCCGGACCCATCCTGAGCCTGACAGATGCCCCGTGGGACGCCATGCCACGCCCACCCTCCGGGGGCGGCGGCAGGGGGTAAGGTGGGTGGTGAGGGTGGGCGTCAATGGCCAAGATGGGCTGTTACAACTTTTTGGAGAAGCTGTAATTTGAAAATGTCGGAAAGTTGGCCATTACTGTGTGTGTGTGTGACCTAGACACCCAGCCACCCATCACAGTCTGACTGATCAGACACAACCTGTCTGGCGAGAGGGCGAGACAGGGACCTTGGATGTTGATACAGTGTTGGTTAGACCAACTTTTTCTTGGGGCTACTTCTATTGGGGCCACGTTTCGCCACGACCAGCTTCTTCAGTCCTAATGGGACTACGTCTGCTGGGGGGCCACAGGGACCACCACTTCCCCAGAAAGTGGTCTCTGAGGCACAAGTCTCTTTTAAATACAGTATAATGAGTTCCTTTGTTGACAACGTGTTACCCACACGTCACCAACACGTTTGTGACTTGATCAAGCTCAGTGTGGGCCAAACATGCTTACTAAAAGATCGTATTAATACAGCATTTGTCTCTCTCCATTGTTTCAGCATAAATAACTTATTACGACTGTAACAAGATATCACCATATAAATAGTTCATTACCACTATAACTTGTTCAGCTATCAGAACTTTGTTGCTCAGTCCCTGGACCCATTATGTACCTCTGTGATATTGTGACAGCTGCCCACACCATGGGTGTAGTGTGACTACCACCTACACCATGGATGTGGTGTGACTACCACCTACACCATGGGTGTGGTGTGACTACCACCTACACCATGGATGTGGTGTGACTACCACCTACACCATGGGTGTGGTGTGACTACCACCTACACCATGGGTGTGGTGTGACTACCACCTACACCATGGGTGTGGTGTGACTACCACCTACACCATGGATGTGGTGTGACTACCACCTACACCATGGGTGTGGTGTGACTACCACCTACACCATGGATGTGGTGTGACTACCACCTACACCATGGGTGTGGTGTGACTACCACCTACACCATGGATGTGGTGTGACTACCACCTACACCATGGATGTGGTGTGACTACCACCTACACCATGGGTGTGGTGTGACTACCACCTACACCATGGATGTGGTGTGACTACCACCTACACCATGGGTGTGGTGTGACTACCACCTACACCATGGGTGTGGTGTGACTACCACCTACACCATGGGTGTGGTGTGACTACCACCTACACCATGGGTGTGGTGTGACTACCACCTACACCATGGGTGTGGTGTGACTACCACCACACCATGGGTGTGGTGTGACTACCACCTACACCATGGGTGTAGTGTGACTACCACCTACACCATGGGTGTGGTGTGACTACCACCTACACCATGGGTGTGGTGTGACTACCACCTACACCATGGGTGTGGTGTGACTACCACCTACACCATGGATGTGGTGTGACTACCACCTACACCATGGGTGTGGTGTGACTACCACCTACACCATGGATGTGGTGTGACTACCACCTACACCATGGGTGTGGTGTGACTACCACCTACACCATGGGTGTGGTGTGACTACCACCTACACCATGGATGTGGTGTGACTACCACCTACACCATGGGTGTGGTGTGACTACCACCTACACCATGGATGTGGTGTGACTACCACCTACACCATGGGTGTGGTGTGACTACCACCTACACCATGGATGTGGTGTGACTACCACCTACACCATGGATGTGGTGTGACTACCACCTACACCATGGGTATGGTGTTTCATATTATTTACCTCCATAATAAAAGTTACGACGAAGGCACTTACTGCCTTCGTAATATATAAGAACATAAGAACATAAGAAAGAAGGAACACTGCAGCAGGCCTACTGGCCCATGCGAGGCAGGTCCAAGTCTCCCACCGGCTTAAGCCAATGCCCCGACCCAGCCAGGTCAGGTTACAATCACTTAAGGAAGGAGCACGGCATCTGACCTAGTAGCACAAACTAGTCAGGTCCAACTCACACCCACCCGCACCCACTCATATATTTATCTAGCCTATTTTTAAAACTACACAACGTTTTAGCCTCTATAACTGTACTCGGGAGTTTGTTCCACTCATCGACAACTCTATTACCAAACCAATGCTTTCCTATATCCTTCCTGAATCTGAATTTATCCAACTTAAAGCCATTGCTGCGAGTCCTGTCAATACTAGATATTTTTAGCACGCTATTTACATCACCTTTATTTATTCCTGTTTTCCATTTATACACCTCAATCATATCTCCTCTAATTCTACGTCTTTCTAGAGAGTGCAGATTCAGGGCCCTAAGTCTATCCTCATAGGGAAGATTTCTGATACATGGAATCAACTTAGTCATCCTCCTTTGTACGTTTTCCAGAGCATTTATATCCATTCTGTAATACGGTGACCAAAACTGTGCAGCATAATCTAGATGAGGCCTAACCAAGGATATATAGAGTTGAAGAACAACCTGAGGACTCCTATTATTTATGCTTCTTGATATGAAGCCAAGGATTCTGTTCGCTTTATTGCGAACACTTATGCACTGCTGTCTTGGTTTTAGATTACTGCTAACCAGAACTCCTAAATCCTTTTCGCAATCAGTAGTATTAAGATCTACATTATTTAGTTTATATGTGGCATGGTTATTGTCCTGTCCAATATTTAGAACTTTGCATTTATCTATATTAAACTGCATCTGCCACTTCTCCGACCAATGCATCAGTCTATTCAAATCTTCCTGGAGTGCTCTAATGTCCTCATTTGAATGAATTGGACGGCCTATTTTGGTGTCATCGGCAAACTTGCTTATGTTGCTATTTATTCCCTCATCTATGTCGTTTATGTAGATTGTGAACAACAAGGGGCCCAATACTGACCCCTGTGGAACACCACTTGTGACGCTTCCCCACTCTGATTTCTCCCCATTTATGCAAACTCTCTGCTGCCTATTTGTCAACATGACTATGATATGTATATATAGTGTGTGTGTGTGTATACGAACGAATCTACTGAGATTTCGTATTAATTTATGCAACTTTGCAAGCTCTTGATGTGTTGATTGCAACGAGGGAGGCCTGGAGCTGTTATTCAACTCCCCTGTGGTTGTTTTGCATCCTGTATCGCTTGTTCGCGATTCTATATATATATATATATATATATATATATATATATATATATATATATATATATATATATATATATATATTATATATATATATATATATATAAAATACATACACGACTATGATAGTTAATTACACAGACGACTATAAAAGTAAATTATTATAGACGACTATAATAGTGGATAATAATAGTAATATTAATACTATTTCGTAGATATTAAATGTGATGCTATAAAATCGTTACAGGTTTACCAGTACTGGTTTCCAGGGGTCACCGCCCCTACGGCTCGGTCCCAGACTAGGCCAGAGGTGCTCCCTGAAAAGGTAAATCCGTGTGGTTCATTCATTAGAGAGTGCTGGAGGCTCGACCCTCCGTCTGTTCAACATCACGAGACACGCTAGCATTCAAGGAGAGGAAGGAGACGCACCAGGTGGGAAGAAAGCAGTAGAAGGGGAAGGGAGAGACTAGAAGGGAAGGGAGGGAGAGACTAGAAGGGAAGGGAGGGAGAGACTAGAAGGGAAGGGAGGGAGAGACTAGAAGGGAAGGGAGGGAGAGACTAGAAGGGAAGGAGGGAGAGACTAGAAGGGAAGGGAGGGAGAGACTAGAAGGAAGGGAGGAGAGACTAGAAGGAAGGGAGGAGAGACTAGAAGGGAGGGAGGGAGGAAGGAAGCATGAAGCACAACTAGCACATAAACTCTACTCTCCAGCGTCACCAACATAATATATGTAAATTGAGTTTTGTCCACGTTACACCTGCACCCGCCTCCAACACTCCTAATTATTATACCAATATTCTATATCTACCTCCTCTCTCTCTCTCTCTCTCTTGATGGTAAACTCTCACTAGACTGTGCGAGCAAGTGGTTGAGCGCTGGTCACGACTCATCAGTCGGAATTAAAGTTGTGAATTCTTACTCTAAAAACAAAATATACCAAAGCAAATTCCACTGATGGTGGTGAGAATCAAATAGTTTCTGCTGTTATTACCACAGTTACTGAAATAATAATAATAATAATAATAATAATAATAATCTTTATTTCTACAAGTACTTGATACAACTTATACAGACCATAGCTGACATCAATGGCCCTTGTTATGCAGAGCATTTCCCGCAACTTAGGTTAATTTTGTCCCCCAAGATACGACCCACAATAGTCGACTAACACCCAGGTACCTACTTACTGCTAGGTGAACAAGGTTAGCACGTGTCTTTAAGAATCACGCTCAATGTTTCCGCCGTACCGGGGATCGAACCACGGACACTCAATGTGTGAGCTGAGTGAACTCTGTAGAGCTTCATCATGCCATGAAAGCGTGATAAAGCTCTACACAGAGATCCGACACACTGATGTGCAAGAAATATGTGTAACATGTAAACATAAGCAAGGAGGAGCACTGCAGCAGACCTACTGGCTCAGGCTAGGCAGGTTCAACTTATTAATGATATGAAGCATCAGACATATGCAACATCTGGGTATCTCTATTTGTAGACGTTTCGCCATCCAGTGGCTTTATCAATACAAATTCAAGGCTATAATAAGAAGACTGTAGAACTACATACAAAAGACGAGGTAATTAGTCCCTCTGCCTCCGTACCCTTGCGATACAGGACTAAGAGGATTTCAACCACAACAGACCGGGAGACCCAGAACTTGCACTGTAAGTTTATTCAGGTATAGGTACAGATAAATACAGTTACATAAATTATCACACAGTAGAATATGTGTAGATTACCTAGGATAACCCAAAAAAAGTCAGACAAACCCCAAAAAGTCAGACAGTGAGTTATTTCCACTGAGGTCCTTGAAGGAGTGCCGGGCAAGGGAAAGTAAAAACTGGAGACCCGAGGGAATCCCGCTGGAAGGACGCAGGGTAAACATGGAGGGTTCATACGTGGAGAAGAGGCCAGAGGCTTGCCAATACGAACACACATATACAAATATACAAACACACAGTAATATTACTCCCGCCCACACGGTGTAAGGTTACCTCCGCTTCAAACACTGGGTGCACCACCGGCCCTCCAGCACACCAGGGGCAGCTGACAGGCTCCTCTGCAACACGTAATTGAGTGACTGCAGGACAACTTTCTACTAAAGTACTCAAACGTGCATGAAATTCAAGGTCGTGAAAACCAAGGTCATGGTTAAGTGTTGCAGAGAGAGAGTTATTTATTCCTATCAGCGCTGTATGACCCTTGTCGATTTAGCGCTTTCTATGATTATAATAATTTATTCCTACTCGTGTCTGGAACATGTTCGTACATCATGACATCAACGAATTAAAGTTAGTTGACCGAATGAAATCGCTGGCCCACAGATGGCTCCAACTTCATCCTGTTCCCTATTTGTATATCTCATAATAAAAAGGCTTTCAAATGAGTTGATGTAGGTAACAACTCCTGGTTTGTAAATAAAGTTAGGAATCCTAAACCTAACCTTGTAAAACCCTGTGTAAAGAGAGAGAGAGAGAAAGGGGGGGGGGGGGTTACCGTGACATTTACCCCCTCTCCCGTCTAACTGCTCGTGTTTAACAGCCACAGATCATGCAATCTGAATTATCTTCCTCCTCCCCCTCCTCTCTAGTCTCTCAACTCCCTCTCCCTCCCCAACATCTTCACTCCTCCCTCCCTTCCCCACACCATCACCCCTCCCTCCCCACCAGGACTGATCCAGCGCTTACAAACAAACTCAGCTGTGACCTCCATACCTGAGCACTCATCCCAGCTCCTTCAAAGCTCATCTTCAACACAGTTAACAAAGCCAAGCTTTTAGTGTTAATTCGCTAACACCTCAGCGAACACTTTTAACACAGAAAACGTATGAAGATGAGTGGTGCAGGGAATCGGGAGCAAGAGTGGGGTGAGTGGGTGTGGCAGATTAGCACCCGCCACGCACCCAAGTTTAAAACCATTAATGTCCTAACTTCGTACACGGAGCTGGGTGCACCATGAAGCGCTATCTCTCGTCTCTCCGGATCCTGGGTCTTGTCTTTGCTTCTGGTTGTCTCAAGATATGATCGATGATTTTGCAGGATTGAAGGCAAGGAAATGTAAGATCAGATTCACTGAGATGTTACCTGTACTCAAGGTCAAATCGGAACTAGTGTTTTTCTGATATTACAATGTTTTTCTTTATTTTTCAAGGTTTTTTTTTTCATTGTTGAAGATGAATAAATGTAGGATCTGTTGCCTGTACTCAAAGTGGTATTTATGTTTCTTCAATATTACTACGATTATTTATTTTATCATTAATAAAGTTGAGAAGTATTCTCCTGTTTGGTTTATGGCACTTAAACGTTCTCATTGCTAAGCATTAGTCACTGGTCATGCAGTAGTGACGTCACTGGTCATGCAGTAGTGACGTCACTGGAGTTTACTCCCCCCCATCCCCCGCCCTTAGATTTCATGGGGGTGACACCAAACCCTAACAACGCCACTGGTAGCACCGGACTGTTGTCAGTAGTTCAAGTGCTTGAATGAATATACTAAGAGTGAAGGTTCTCTATATATTCCCCAGCCCAGCTGTGCAATCTCTGCTGCCTTGAAGATGGTCATTAGTGTACAACCTGTCTATGAGTACCATCATAGAAGCTGAAACATTGTGTAGTTTTAAAAATAGGTTAGATAAATACATGAGTGGGTGAGAGTTGGACCTGACAAGCTTGTGCTAGTAGGTCTGATGCCACATATGTCGGATACAAGAATGAGGAAGAGAAATGGAGGCGAGTACAGTGCCTCGCGGGAAAGGGGACAGAACTTTCCACTGCAGCACCAACCTTTGATTTCACTGTTGACTATTACTTTTTTGGGTTCTATTTGTTCTAGTCCAGTTATTTATTTTGCACTGGTTGTGTGTGCTATTACACCACAGTACGTACTAACTAATTATGTTCTAATTCCACTTAATACTTATTATCCCAACCCAAACTACCTTGGTTCAGCTTTCTCACTCCCACCTTGGCCCTACCCTCTCCCTCATTTAGGCCCTGCCCTCTCTCTCTCACTTAGGTCCTGCCCTCTTTCCCACTTTGGCCCTGCCCTCTCTTTCACTTTGGCCCTGCCCTCTCTCCCACTTTGGCCCTGCCCTCTCTCCCACTTTGACCCTACCCTCTCTCTCACTTAGGCCCTGCCCTCTCTCCCACTTTGGCCCTGCCCTCTCTCCCACGCACCTGCTGGACCTACACCCACAGTAACACAGAAGTGGAGTCAAGCGCCTCACTCTGAGCTCGTTGACACAACACGGGGCGTAAGCCTGACCATTGGAGGTAGATCCGATGGTCAGGCTTCGGATATTCAAATTAAATAAATAGACCAGGTGCTGCTGACTAGACCAGGTGCTGCTGACTGGACCAGGTGCTGCTGACTGGACCAGGTGCTTCTGACTAGACCAGGTACTGCTGACTGCGTGAACTACCGGGTTAAAGAGACCCAACCATTCTCCTGTGACTTTATCCTTCAAAGGCTCTTGATTTCAGGAATCTGAGCTACAATTCTCTACCAAGGATCGAGATTAACTGCTTCCCATTCCACAAGCACTGTGCACTATGATCCCTATGTATTTAGTGTAAAGGGAGAGACCCAAAAGTAGGAGAGAGGGTCGAGAAGAATAACCTGCCAAGAACAGGCAGACAAGAACAAGGGGCTGGCAAGAAGAACAAGTTGGCAAGAACAAGATAAAGGTGAGAACAAGAACAGCAAGCTGGTGTGAAGAAGAAGAGGTAAAGACAAGTCTGGAGGAGCACCAGCAGCACTGGAGTTTCCTCTATAATAGGATAACAATAAGTTTTGCCAGCGGGGGATGGAAAAAAAAGATGTTTTCACGGCTGAGAAGTTGCAGCTTGTGTACGACTCAGAGGAGATCCTCCCGAGGCAGTAGTGACCCACGACCCTTCAGTGACCTGACCACGCAGGAGTGACCCCAGGGCTTAGTGACCTGGCCTGAACACACCATAAAATATGGTGTCAGGAAAAATGTCACAGGAAAAAATGTCAGAAAATAAGTCGATTTTCTTATTTGTGGTTGCAGGGGTCGAGTCATAGCTCCTGGCCCCGCCTCTTCACTGATCGCTACTAGGTTTTGGCTAAGGAAAGGGTCACATCAGGTTAGGTTAGGTTGTGACTTCTTTCCCTGGATCCTAAAATATACACTGGTAGGACTAGGTTGGGTCATTGGCTTAAGCCGGTGAGAGACTTGGACCTGCCTCGCATGGACCAGTAGGCCTGCTGCAGTGTTCCTTCTTTCTTATATTCTTATGCCTGCATTTCTAAGGTACACAAATAACCCGAACACAAAAGCTTATGGCGACGTTTCGGTCAGACTTGGACCATTTACAGGTCACGGTAAGACGAAGGTGCGGACGCCAGTATATCCAGAGACTTCCGGGTGGGACGGGATGTGTAGGTAAGTCTCCGAGAACCTATTGACCATGTTCACCTAGCAGTAAACAGGTGCCAGGGAATACTGCTAGCGTAGATGTGAGTTGAAGTATAATATTTTGTTCTTGCCTTTGCTATGCTCAGGCGCCTAAAGTATTGGAATCCATTAAAAGTTGGGTTCCGTGAGTTTTACAAGGTGTTTTACTGCAGTTAGGTGCTGGGCACCCAGGTACCATTACTGGGAGATGTAACTAGGTGCTGGGCACCCAGGTACCATTACTGGGAGATGTAACTAGGTGCTGGGCACCCAGGTACCATTACTGGGAGATGTAACTAGGTGCTGGGCACCCTGGTACCATTACTGGGAGATGTAACTAGGTGCTGGGCACCCAGGTACCATTACTGGGAGATGTAACTAGGTGCTGGGCACCCAGGTACCATTACTGGGAGATGTAACTAGGTGCTGGGCACCCAGGTACCATTACTGGGAGATGTAATTAGGCGCTGAGCACCCAGGTACCACTACTGGGAGATGTAACTAGGTGATGGGCACCTAGGTACCACTACTGGGAGATGTAACTAGGTGGTGGGCACCTAGGAACCACTACTGGGAGATGTAACTAGGTGCTGGGCACCCAGGTACCACTACTGGGAGATGTAACTAGGTGCTGGGCACCCAGGTACCACTACTGGGAGATGTAACTAGGTGATGGGCACCTAGGTACCACTACTGGGAGATGTAACTAGGTGCTGGGCACCCAGGTACCACTACTGGGAGATGTAACTAGGTGCTGGGCACCCAGGTACCACTACTGGGAGATGTAACTAGGTGCTAGGTACCTAGGTACCACAGCTGGGATGCCACACTTGTACCGCTGAAACTAGGTACTTTTAGTAGGTAGATACCTCAGTTGGATGCCACAAGCACAGCTCTGGTCTTGTAGATGCAGACAAGTAAACACACACACACAAACAAAACACAAGTCCACCCCTCGTGTTTCACTCTTCTGATGCAAGACTTCTCAATTTTCTGATTCAATGGAGGTGTGGCGTCTGGTGGGGTTTGAAGGAGGTGGAGGGAGTGGTCCCTGAAGCCTCCTGAGGACATACACGAGAGGAAGCAGGAGACCAGAAACACAGTACAGGTGAGGAGGAAGTTTGGGAGAAAGGTGAATGCAAGACGAAGGAAAAAGGGAAGACGTGTGGAGGGCAAGGAAGGCACGGTGGACATACTGGAGTGGTTAAGGAGACACATATATAATTTTTAAAGGGGTGGAGGGGTAAGCCAGGGGAAGGCCTCGATCAGACGACCGAAAGCTCCAGCTGCGGGCCATCATGTGACTAGGACCCGCGTCAGGAAACACTTGTCCTGCTGACAAACCTTATCTACTATAAGAGACACAATACATATCGAAAGAGGTACAAGACTTGGGAGAGACAAAAGCCTGAGTGGACCTGGGATGTTCCACATCACAAGAACAGTGTAGCACTGCAGGAGGCCTACTGGCACATGATTGAAAAAACACACGTGGGACTATACCAGGTAGGTCCACTCATTTAAGACGTTTTTATAATAAAATTAGAAGTCTTTGAACCAAGCATTTCGATCCCGTGATCAAGGCTCAAGAACCGTAGCGTTTTCAATGTATCCCAAGAGTCCCTTCTCCCTGCCCTCCCACACACCCTCCTCCCTGCTCTACTTCACCACCCCAGCTATGCTGCACAATACACCGCCTCTCTCACCTAACAACAACCACCTTGCTGTTCCATCTTAAAGTCAACATGAAAATGACTTTCAGCTTATAATACGATTTATAGCTGGTTGAATTACCTCGTGCATTTTTATTACCATTATTATTCTCTTTATTACAGACATTGGTTTTATTGTCATTGTTGTTAATGATACTGTTACTGCTGTTTCTGAAGCTGCTGATGCTGTTTTTTGGCATTTCTAGAGCTTCTGTTGTTGCTGTTTGTAAAGCTTCTGTTGTTACTGTTTCTAAAGCTGTTGTTACTGTTATTTTTAAAACTTTTGCTGTAGCTGGGGTTATACCATATTTACGCACAGTAACCGTACGTTAACTGTACGTTACGTACGCATATTAACTGCACGTTAATCGCATTAATCGCAAATAAGCCCATTACATAAACGAGAAGTCAATGTTCGGCAGCAGTCGTTTCAATCGTTGAAAAAAACACGTTCGTTACACAGGCGTTAACTCAGGCCTGCCTGGTGCCTGGCACCCCTCGACGGACGTTGGCACAGCAGTAGGCACGACGACCGGCCAGGGATTTCCTGTCGGAATCTCTCACTTTCTCTCCCCCTCTCTAAAATCGGTTACTGGCAGGCTGGTAATAGCCATTATACCTGACGGGAGGCTGTGGAACCATCACCTGCCTACTTTATAATGGTGTTTTACAGCGGTCATGCTGAGCCTGTTTTATGGCACCTGTTACCTATATTCTTCAGTGAGAAACTGTAAGCGGTTAAAAGAGTGGTGAAGCAATGTAAAAAGAGAGCAGATGAGAGAGTGGGTGAGATGTTATCAGCAAATTTTGTTGAAAATAAGAAAAAGTTTTGGAATGAGATTAATAAGTTGAGGAAGCCTAGAGAACAAATGGATTTGACAGTTAAAAATAGGAGAGGAGAGTTATTAAATGGAGAGTTAGAGGTATCGGGAAGATGGAGAGAATATTTTGAGGATTTGTTAAATGTTGATGAAGACAGGGAAGCTGTGATTTCGTGTGTAGGGCAAGGAGGAATAACATCTTGTAGGAGTGTGGAAGAGCCAGTTGTGGGTGTAGGGAAGTTCGTGAAGCAGTGGGTAGAATGAAAGGGGTAAGGCAGCTGGGATTGATGGGATAAAGATAGAAATGTTAAAAGCAGGTGGGGATATAATTTTGGAGTGGTTGGTGCTATTATTTAATAAATGTATGGAAGAGGGTAAGGTACCTAGGGGTTGGCAGAGAGCGTGTATTGTTCCTTTGTATAAAGGCAAAGGGGACAAAAGAGAGTGCAAAATTATAGGGGAATAAGTCTGTTGAGTGTACCTGGTAAAGTGTATGGTAGAGTTATTATTGAAAGAATTAAGAGTAAAACAGAAAGCAGGATAGCAGATGAACAAGGGGGCTTTAGGAAAGGTAGGGGTGTGTAGACCAAGTGTTTACAGTGAAACATATAGGTGAACAGTATTTGGATAAGGGTAAAGATGTTTTTTTGGCATTTATGGATTTGGAAAAGGCGTATGATAGGGTAGATAGGGGGCAATGTGGCAGATGTTGCAGGTGTATGGAATAGGAGGAAGGTTACTGAAAGCAGTGAAGAGTTTTTATGAGGATAGTGAGGCTCAGGTTAGAGTGTGTAGGAGGGAAGGGACTATTTCCCAGTAAAAGTGGGCCTTAGACAAGGATGTGTGATGTCACCGTGGTTGTTCAATATATTTATAGATGGGGTTGTAAGAGAAGTGAATGCAAGGGTCTTGGCAAAAGGTGTTGGTCTAAAAGATAAAGAAGCAAATACAAAGTGGGAGTTGTCACAGTTGCTTTTGCTGATGACACTGTGCTTTTGGGAGATTCTGAAGAGAAGCTGCAGAGGTTGGTGGATGAATTTGGTAGGGTGTGTAAAAGAAGAAAATTGAAAGTGAATATAGGAAAGAGTAAGGTGATGAGGATAACAAAAAGAATAGGTGACGAAAGATTGGATATCAGATTGGAGGAGAGAGTATGGAGGAGGTGAATGTATTCAGATATTTGGGAGTGGACATGTCGGCGGATGGGTCTATGAAGGATGAGGTGAATCATAGAATTGATGAGGGAAAAGGGTGAGTGGAGCACTTCGGAGTCTGTGGAGACAAAGAACCTTGTCCATGGAAGTAAAGAGGGAATGTATGAGAGTATAGTTATACCAACGCTCTTATATGGGTGTGAAGCATGGGTGATGAATGTTGCAACGAGGAGAAGGCTGGAGGCAGTGGAGATGTCATGTCTGAGGTCAATGTGTGGTGTGAATATAATGCAGAGAATTCGGAGTTTGGAAATTAGGAGGAGGTGCGGATTACCAAAACGATTGTCCAGAGAGCTGAGGAGGGGTTGTTGAGGTGGTTTGGACATGTAGAGAGAATGGAACGAGACAGAGTGACTTCGAGAGTGTATAAATCTGTAGTGGAGGGAAGGCGGGGTAGGGGTCGGCCTAGGAAAGGTTGGAGGGAGGGGTAAAGGAAGTTTTGTGTGCGAGGGCTTGGACTTCCAGCAAGCATGTGTGAGCGTATTTGATAGGAGTGAATGGAGGCATATGGTTTTAATACTTGACGTGCTGTTGGAGTGTGAGCAAAGTAACATTTATGAAGGGATTCAGGAAACCGGCAGGCCGGACTTGAGTTCTGGAGATGGGAAGTACAGTGCTGGCACTCTGAAGGAGGGGTGTTAATGTTGCAGTTTTATAACTGTAGTGTAAAGCACCCTTCTGGCAAGACAGTGATGGAGTGAATGATGATGAAAGTTTTTTTTTTCGGGCCACCCTGCCTTGGTGGGAATCGGCCGATGTGTTAATAAAAAAAATATATATATATATATATATATATATATATATATATATATATATATATATATATCATTAAAATTATATTCAATAATAAATTATAATAATAATATGGTGCTACCTCACTCTACCTGGTGCTACCTCACTCTACCTGGTGCTACCTCACTCTACCTGGTGCTACCTCACTCTACCTGGTGCTACCTCACTCTACCTGGTGCTACCTCACTCTACCTGGTCAACACTCACTCCAGGTCCTACTTCACTCTGATTCTGAAACGTTTCACCCACACAGTAGGCTTCGTCAGTCGAATAGTGGCGGCAGTAGAAGCGATATAGTCGTAAAGACGATGTAATCAGTCCAAGACCCTGGAAGACGTAGATTTGAGGTGGTCAGTCCCTCAGCATGGAAGAAAGTTTAGCCTGAGATGTGTAACTACAGTAACTTTTACCTTCCTGTATGTTTCTTAATCTAGTAAATGTTTCTGTCTCAACCGAGGAGGCCTAGTCTGAGACCGGGCCCTGGGGAAGATAACAAACAGACCAGCTAACAGATAACACACACACCTGCTACCAGATAACACAGACCAGCTAACAGATAACACACACACCCGCTAACAGATAACACACAGACCCACTAACAGATAACACAGACCCGCTAACAGATAACACACAGACCAGCTCACAGATAACACACACACCCGCTAACAGATAACACACAGACCCGCTAACAGATAACACAGCCCCGCTAACAGATAACACACAATGCCTTCACATCTCTGACAACATTGTATTATTCGTGGTGGTATTCCTTCACGGTTGACTTTGATCTTGTATGTTTCACTCTCTCAGTTCTACCTACATCACACCACACACACACACACACACAGAAGGGTCAGAGGAGACATAATAACGACATACAAAATACTGCGGGGAATTGACAAGGTAGATAGTGACAGGTTGTTTCAGAGAGGGAACACAGAAACAAGGGGACACAACTGGAAGCTGAAGACTCAGATGAGTCAAAGGGATGTCAGGAAACATTTCTTCAGCCACAGAGTAGTCAGGAAGTGGAATGGACTAGAGAAAGATATAGTGGAGGCAGGAACCATACATAGTTTTAAGACAAGGTATGATAAAGCTCATGGAGCAGGGAGAGCAGAGACCCAGTAGCAGACAGCGAAGAGGCGGGGCCAGGAGCTGAGTCTCGACCCCTGCAACCTCAATTAGGTGAGTACACACACACAAGAAGAGGTATGATAAGGCTCATGGCGAAGGGAGAGTGACCCAGTAGCGGCCAGTGAAGAGGCGGGGCCAGGAGCTATGAATCGACCCCTGCAACCACAACTAGGTGAATACATACATACACAAATTGTCAGGATGTCCCAGAGATGGACACAGCAACAAGGGGACACAGTTGGAAGTTGAAGACTCGGATGAATCACAGGGATGTTAGGAAGTATTTCTTAAGTCACAGAGTTGTTAGGAAGTGGAATAGTCTAGCAAGTGATGTAGTGGAGGCAGGATCCATACATAGCTTTAAGAAGAGGTATGATAAAGCTCATGAAGCAGGAAGAGTGACCTAGTAGCGACCAGTGAAGAGGCGGGGCCAGGAGCTGTGACTCGACTCCTGCAACCACAACGAGTTGAGTACATATTGTCTCTACCTACCTCCCTTCTTGCTCTGTTATGTCTCCTTCAGCCTTGTGTGCCACCTGATATCTTCCCTACTGCCCTCACTCTCGCCTCTTTCCCCTAGCTTGCCTCGCCTCTCCTCACCTCCTCTGACTGCCTCTACAGCCTCTCCTCAGCTGACTGCCTCTTCGGCCTCTCCTCAGCTCCTCTGACTGCCTCTTCAGCCTCTCAGCTCCTCTGACTGCCTCTTCAGCCTCTCCTCAGCTCCTCTGACTGCCTCTTCAGCCTCTCCTCAGCTCCTCTGACTGCCTCTTCAGCCTCTCCTCAGCTCCTCTGACTGCCTCTTCAGCCTCTCCTCAGCTCCTCTGACTGCCTCTTCAGCCTTTGACGCTTTTCAGCTCTCAGGCTCTGACTGCCTCTTCAGCTTCTCAGCTCCTCTGACTTTAGCCTCTATCAGCTCCTCAGGACTGCCTCTTCAGCTCCTTGACTGCCTCTTCAGCTCCTCCTGACTGCCTCTTCAGCTCCTTCTGACTCCTCTTCAGCTCCTCTGACTGCCTCTTCAGCTCCTACTGCCTCACTCGCCTCTTCAGCTCCCTTGACTGCCTCTTCAGCTCCTCTGACTGCCTCTTCAGCTCCTCTGACTGCCTCTTCAGCTCCTCTGACTGCCTCTTCAGCTCCTCTGACTGCCTCTTCAGCTCCTCTGACTGCCTCTTCAGCTCCTCTGACTGCCTCTTCAGCTTCTAACTTCAGTCCTTCCTCACCATCTCCCACATTTAATTGTTTAAGCTTCCCCTCATCCTGACTAGAAACATTCTCATCATTTCCCATCAAGAATGTTCCCTTCCCTTCCCCTAAAACACTTCCTCTCCCCTCCCCCTCAAGCATGTCCCCCTCCTAGTAAACATGTCCCCCTCCCCTAGCAAATACATCCCACTTTCCCTACAAAACACGAGTCCACTTTCCTACCTGGAGTCTACCTGGAGGACATTCCGGGGACTTTGTCGCCACTTATTCACATTTTCTTTTTAAAATAAACCTGTTGTTGTGCAACATTTGGGAGTCTTTACTGAGGAAACGTTTCGCCCGCCAGTGGCTTCTTCAGTCACTGGAAGACACCAACACAGTGTTGGTGTCTTCCAGTGAAGATGTTTAGAGTTCCTTCAGCCTTCATAACCAACTTGTTCTTTTTCTAAAATCCAATTATCTTGCGAGTCTTGAAACTCATGTCTGGTCCACCACGAGGCCTGGTCTCAGACCGGGCCGCGGGGGCGTTGATTCCCGAAATTCTCTCCAGGTATGTTCATGTTTAGTACTGACTGTGTGTGTACACAACACTGCAGCCGCGTATGATCAACACTGAAGAGTCTTAGACCACGGGTGTTAACACTGCTGTTAGCAGGTTGATATTGGGAACAGATTTTGAGGACTGATGGCTGCCCGTCTTGTGTCATAACTGTCTTTCTGACACTATTGTTAGCAGGTTGATATTTGGAGCAGACTTCAAGGGATGATGGCTGCCCGTCTTGTGTCATAATAACCGTTTTCTGCCTATGTATGGAGTCCTGGCAGATGAAAAAAAATCTATGATATAATTAGAGATGTACACCTGAGTCTAGTCATTACTTACCCGTCCCTTACAAAGTAGTAACGCCAAGCCTGGCTCAGTGTACACCTGCTCTCCTCCTTAATTACCAATGTAAATAATTTCCGTATCTTAATTACAAATGTGTTTTCAGGTGGGACTCATAGCAGGTAATTAAACCCTGGCAAATAAGAAGCTCACTCTCACCTGGATCACCACCTTGCTCTAGTCACCTATAACAAGCTCTCCAGTACTCCCTCACTAACTTCCTTCAGAAAGAGAGAGAGAGGGGGGCTTGCGGACGTCAGCTATGGTCTATATAAGATGTATCATGTGTGTAGAAATAAAGAGTATTATTATTATATTATTATTATTAGAGAGAGAGTGAGAGAGAGGGGAAGAGCCTCAGTGCCGCGCCTCCAAAGTCCAACTTTTGAACTTTTTAAGACCAGAGTTTGAGGTTTGACTTTCTAATTAGAAAGACCATTTTCTAATAACTTTCTCTTCCTTTATATGTTTCAATTGTGAAGTTTTGTGGTGGAAAGTGGAGCCTCCAGGATCCTGATGCTGTCAAGGATCCTCCAGGAGCCTGCTACTGTCAAGGATCCTCCAGGAACTTGCCGATGTCAAAGAACCTCCAGGAACCTGATGCTGTCAAGGATTCTCCAGGATCCTGCTGCTGTCAAGGAGCCTCCAGTCAATACACCTGCTACTGTCAAGGAGCCCTCAGTCACTACACCTGCTACTGTCAAGGAGCCCCCAGTCACTACACCTGCTACTGTCAAGGAGCCCCAGTCACTACACCTGCTACTGTCAAGGAGCCCCCAGTCACTACACCTGCTACTGTCAAGGAGCCCCAGTCACTACACCTGCTACTGTCAAGGAGCCTCCAGTCACTACACCTGTACTGTCAAGGAGCCTCCAGTCACTACACCTGCTACTGTCAAGGAGCCTCCAGTCACTACACCTGCTGCTGTCAAGAAGCCTCCAGTCACTACACCTGCTACTGTCAAGGAGTCTCCAGTCACTACACCTGCTGCTGTCAAGGAGCACCAAGTCACTACACCTTCTGCTGTCAAGGAGCACCAAGTCACTACACCTGCTGCTGTCAAGGAGCCTCCAGTCACTACACCTGCTACTGTCAAGGAGCCTCCAGTCACTACACCTGCTACTGTCAAGGAGCCTCCAGTCACTACACCTGCTACTGTCAAGGAGCCTCCAGTCACTACACCTGCTACTGTCAAGGAGCACCAAGTCACTACACCTGCTGCTGTCAAGGAGCCTCCAGTCACTACACCTGCTACTGTCAAGGAGCCTCCAGTCACTACACCTGCTACTGTCAAGGAGCCTCCAGTCACTACACCTGCTACTGTCAAGGAGCCTCCAGTCACTACACCTGCTGTTATCAGTAGAGATATCAGAGTTGGAAAATAGAGATCAGAAACACTGCTGGAACAAAAAGTCTTCCAGAGGAAACTGGACAAGTGTCTTCACCAGGTGCCAGATCAACCAGGCTGTGATGGATATGTGGGGTTGCGGGCCACTAACAGCAACAGCCTGATTGACCAGGCAAGCATCAGCAACAAGAGGAAACTAGAACACTACCTCCTACATGTGCCAGGTCAACCAGGCTGTGATGGATACGTGGGCCAGCGGGCCGCTATAAGCAACAACAGCCTGATTGAGTAGACAATCAAGAGAAAAGTCTGGCCACACATCCATCCCTAACAATCAACTCTCCCTCCCACTACCTAACCCACCCACTCATACACCCATCACCCCACACACTACCTCAACCACCCACTAAAGACTCATAGACCGAGCCCACCTTCCACCCACATCACCGCCCCATGCAACGGTTCATAACACCCACCCACCACCCACAACCGTTCCACTCACCGAAATATATATGCTATGACTCGACTCCTGCAACCACAAATAGGTGAGTACAAACATACACACACCCACACATAACAAATACATGGATTCAAGCATCGCTTTCATTCTGACAACGTTTCGCCCTCTAGAATTTTATACAGAGCGAAACGATGCTCCAGTATAAACTTACGTCTTTTCCTTAAATAATCAGTAGCAAGTCATCACCAGAGAGTTGACTCGGTGTCAACATTAGAGGGTTGTGTGCTAGCTTTAATTTACACAACCCACATCAACTAGCATCAAGATCCCAGGTGGTGGTAGTAGTAGTAGTAGTTGTTGTAGGTAGTAGTAGTTGTAGTAGCAGTTGTATTAGTACTACTACTACTAGTACTAGTAGTAGAAGCAGTAGTAGTAATACTAGTAGTGGTGGTAGTAGTACATTAGCCACCTCAAACCTTCCCTCTGTCACTGCTTCATAATTTTTTATCACTTGTCTAATGAGTATTGTTTTGGGAGGTAAATGTTTGTAGCGTTGCTATATACGGCAGATCTGCAGCACTGCCTCCACTAACTGCCTAAAACCCAACACAAACACCTGTGTTTACCACTGCCATAAATCACAAAGCTGTTTGTATTTGCATCCAATCAGATAAACACTGGCTGGCTGCGACCTGTGTAGATGACAAATTGGCCAAGCATAGCCATTTAGCTATTCTTTCAATGCCCTTTTTATCAATCACTTCGTCTCTGGTTGAAATCCTTTCTTCGCTGGGAGACACATTTTGACTAATCAAACTATTGGTGCTTGTAGTTAGCAAGTCACTAGATTCACACAGCCTGGAGGCTGCAATGCCACAGTTTGTAGACTTATCGTAAACCCCTTCCACTTAGGGCTGAAGTGTTCTATATCTGCTAACAAGCTAGCACAATTAGCCTGGTTGATCAGGGTAAGTACCGGGAGGCCTGGTCTGGGACCGGGCCGCAGGGGCTCTAACCCCCGAAATCAACTCCAGGTAAGTCGATATTCAAGATGTAACAGTGAGATTGTTGCAGTTCAGGTCAACTGAACGGTGATGTCAGAAAGCATCTGGCAGGAAAGCTATTGAGTGAATGATGGTGAACATGTTCCTTTTTTTTTGTGGGGGAGGGGTGCACCCTGCCTAGGTGGAAGATAAGGTGTTCTTAAAAAAAAACGGTAACAGAGAGGTTAGGAAGAGGCTGAATGGAAGGATGGTGAGAGTACAACACTGGTAAGTACTCTAGCAGTGACGGCCAGGTGGAACATTCTTGGTGTAGTGACAGTGACCTTGAGAGTGTGACAGTGACCTTGAGAGTGGTGACAGTGACCTTGAGTGGTGACAGTGACCTTGAGAGTTGTGACAGTGACCTTGAGAGTTGTGACAGTGACCTTGAGAGTGGTGACAGTGACCTTGAGAGTGGTGACAGTGACCTTGAGAGTGGTGACAGTGACCTTGAGTAGTGACAGTAACCTTGAGAGTGGTGACAGTGACCTTGAGAATGGTGACAGTGACCTTGAGAGTAGTGACAGTGACCTTGAGAGTGGTGACAGTGACCTTGAGAGTGGTGACAGTGACCTTGAGAGTGGTGACAGTGACCAACACACGTCACTGCCACCACTCCCCCAAGCACCACAGACATCAACCTTCTCATTCCTTATTCCTCACGACACTGCAAGTCTACCATTCTCTTCCCTTCCCCTGTACACACCACCTCTGTACGGCACACACACACACACACACACCCTAGTAGCGACCAGTGAAGAGGCGGAGCCAGGAGCTATGAATCGACCCGTGAACCACAATTAGGTGAGTACACACAACACAAACACAGCATCAATACAACATAACTTGACTCAAATCTTCAAGACAAGACTATCATGACCAAGGTTAAGACGCCAGACTGACCTCTCCCTAAACATATCCTCGAATTACAACTCCACACAACTCATGATAACCTATTCCGATCCTCTGTAAGAATACTTCTCTATTTTAAATGTGGAGAGAAGTCTAGATCAGGGAGGCAATAAAGATTCTGGGGTTCGATCCCCGCTAGGAGGACCGAGTCTCCATAATAGATGTGCCCTTCAGGAGAGAACCTGGTTAAGTTCTTCCAAATGGTTCCTGATCAGCCGGGCTGTGGTTGGTGCGTTGGACTGCGTGAGGCCAGCGGTAACAGCCTGGTTGGTCAGGCCTTGATCCACTATGACTGGTCTGGGACTGGGCCGCGGGGGCGTTGACCCCTGGTGTGGAAAATATGTACAGTTCAGGATATTTATTAAATGAAACGTTTCGCCACGAGTGATTCTTTAGTCGTAATCTGAAGAAGTTACTCCGGGCGAAACGTTGCCTATAACAATTGTCTTGAAGTGTACATAAGTGTCAGTTTCCACACCTTGTTTACACCTTACCACCCGAAACATCCTTCAGGTATTGTGACATACCTGTGACAGGTATTGTGACATACCTGTGACAGGTATTGTGACATACCTGTGGCAGGTATTGTGACATACCTGTGACAGGTATTGTGGTATTAGTGGTGGACCAGGGTAGAGGCAGCAGAGGTAGTGGTGGTGGACCAGGGTAGAGGCAGCAGAGGTGGTGGACCAGGGTAGAGGCAGCAGAGGTAGTAGTGGTGGACCAGGGTAGAGGCAGCAAAGATAGTGGTGGTGAACTAGGGTAGAGGCAGCAGAGGTAGTGGTGGTGGACCAGGGTAGTGGCAGCAGAAGTGGTGGACCAGGGTAGAGGCAGCAGAGGTGGTGGTGGTGGACCAGGGTAGAGGCAGCAGAGGTGGTGGTGGTGGACCAGGGTAGAGGCAGCAGAGGTGGTGGTGGTGGACCAGGGTAGAGGCAGCAGAGGTGGTGGTGGTGGACCAGGGTAGAGGCAGCAGAGGTGGTGGGTGGTGGACCAGGGTAGAGGCAGCAGAGGTGGTGGACCAGGGTAGGGCAGCAGAGGTGTGGTGGTGACCAGGGTAGAGGCAGCAGAGTAGTGTGGTGGACCAGGGTAGAGGCAGCAGAGGTGGTGGTGGTGGACCAGGGTAGAGGCAGCAGAGGTGGTGGTGGACCAGGGTAGAGGCAGCAGAGGTGGTGGTGGTGGACCAGGGTAGAGGCAGCAGAGGTGGTGGTGGACCAGGGTAGAGGCAGCAGAGGTGGTGGTGGACCAGGGTAGAGCAGCAGATGGTGGTGACCAGGGTAGAGGCAGCAGAGGTGGTGGTGGACCAGGGTAGAGGCAGCAGAGTGTGGTGGTGGACCAGGGTAGAGGCAGCAGAGGTGGTGGTGACAGTGGCAGCTGAGGTGGTGGTGGACCAGGGTAGAGGCAGCAGAGGTGGTGGTGGTGGACCAGGGTAGAGGCAGCTGAGGTAGTGGTGGTGGTGGACCAGGGTAGAGGCAGCAGAGGTAGTGGTGGTGGACCAGGGTAGAGGCAGCAGAGGTAGTGGTGGAGGTGGACCAGGGTAGAGGCAGCAGAGGTGGTGGGCGTGGACCAGGGTAGAGGCAGCAGAGGTGGTGGTGGTGGCCGGTATGACAGGCAGCACGCCAGCCACCGCACGGCGCTCGACAGTCTCCGAGCACACAAACACACACATCCACACACACAGGGGATTGAGTCCTATGTGCCACTGTTTACAATTAACAACTAATGAGAAAAATACAAAAAAAAAAAAAAAAACCAGGATGGGAGAGAAATGGACTTGAGGAAGACCTCAAGAGACTGAAGACGAGGTTAAACCAGGTGGCTTCTTGGGTTCAACCCAAATACAAAGTGTAGATGGCCACAAGAGCACAACATGAAAAAGAAAAGCTGCAAATTTCAGAGTGAAAAAAAAACTGGGTTAAATATAACACGAAACATATCACCAGAAATATACAAAGCGTGAAACGTCAGGGGGACACATGTAAGTTCAGCAAATCTCTGAACATCAAAACACGAACTGATAGGGAAGACAAGGACGGACTCTTTCAATTAAGAAGATCAGGATCAAGGGGAGACAGGTGCAAGCTGAAGAGTAGATCCACAGGGACGTCAGGAACTATTTCTTTAAGTCTCAGGCTGGTTGACAAGTGGAATGACTTGGCAGTGGAGGCAGATACCATACACAGCTTCAGAATCCAGTACGAGCCGCCAAAACAGTACAGTACACTTATACTGAAATGGTCCAAGTCGGACCGAAACGTCGTGGTAAGTTTCTCTATGTGCGGGTTATTCGTGTATTGTTCCAGTCAGGCTATTAAAGATCTGAAGCTCTTCCTCTTCCTCGCATCAACAACGACAGTGTCTCACATTACTCCATGTGTCTCATTAAACACGTCACACATGAGAAACATTCTTAAAGATATTTCACATGAGGTGGGCAAAACACTGCCCCTCCACCCGCTGTTTACCAGGATTTTGGAAACGCAGTCGACGAAACTGACCAACAAGTGACAGCCTTTACAACGAGGTCGAAACGTGCAAGGAAAATAATTTTCAGGTTACGAACGTGCTACAGAGACTAAAGTAATAATCAGTAGTAAGACAGTAAAATATAAACATTAATAAATTAATTGAAGATTAAGACACATGTACAACAGTTGGGTATCTTTATTGATAAAACGTTTCGCCCACACAATAGGCTTCTTCAGTCAAATACAGAGGCAGTCCATCAAGAGAAGTGTTCATGGAGCTGAACTCTTCTCCAGGCTGAGGGACTGACTACCTCAAATACTTTTTCTCTAAGGTTGATGGACTGATTACATCATCTTCACTTCACTACTGCTACTGCCTCTGTATTTGACTGAAGAAGCCCACTGTGTAGGTGAAACGTTTCATCAATAAAGATACCCAAGTGTTGTACATGTGTCTTAAATCTCAACTTCTCGGCATTTTATACCACACACACACGTGTAACTAATGCCACATTTTATTGTGGCAACGTTTCGCTCTCCAGGAACTTTGTCAAGCCTTTAACGGCTTGACAAACCTCCTGGAGAGCGAAACGTTGCCACAATAAAATGCCACATTAGTTGCACTTGTGTCCTTTTACCATATTGTCGGTAATTCTGCAAACATTATTACTTGTAATCTCACCTTATTTCTTTTATTAACACATGGGCCGTTACCCACCAAGGCAGGGTGACCCGAAAAAAAAGAAACACTTTCATCATCATCATTCACCCCATCACTGTCTCGCCAAAGGCGCGCTTACACTAGTTACAAAACTGGAACATTAACACCCCTCCTTCAGAGTGCAGGTTCTGTACTTCCCACCTCCTGAATCCCCATAGAACATTATTCCGCGCTCACCGCTCCCTTCAAGACAGGAGGAAGAGAGATACCAGAGCTGGAAAATATACAGTGATCATACACTGCCCACTACAGCATCAATAAATCATCTAAAGTACTGGGAATGAACTCAGAATGTATTCTGTGGAACGAAGGAGAGAGAGATACATCTGTAATAATATATGTAATGAAAGTATTCCTTACTCGGGGTCCCTAATCTACGGACTTCTTATAACTTTCTATAGTGAGATAGTGGAGGAAGTGTAGTGAAGCAGGGGCAGGGGTGCCACATACACAATTCAAGCAGGGGTGCCACATACAATTCAAGCAGGGGTGCCACATATACAATTCAAGTAGGGGAGCCACATACACAATTCAAGCAGGGGTGCCACATACAATTCAAGCAGGGGTGCCACATATACAATTCAAGTAGGGGAGCCACATACACAATTCAAGTAGGGGTGCCACATACACAATTCAAGTAGGGGTGACACACACAATTCAAGCAGGGGTGCCACATACACAATTCAAGCAGGGGTGCCACATACACAATTCAAGCAGGGATGCCACATAAACAATTCAAGCAGGGGTGCCACATACAATTCAAGCAGGGGTGCCACATATACAATTCAAGTAGGGGAGCCACATACACAATTCAAGTAGGGGTGCCACATACACAATTCAAGTAGGGGTGCCACATACACAATTCAAGTAGGGGTGCCACATACACAATTCAAGTAGGGGTGCCACATACACAATTCAAGCAGGGGTGACACACACAATTCAAGCAGGGGTGCCACATACACAATTCAAGCAGGGGTGCCACATACACAATTCAAGCAGGGGTGCCACATACACAATTCAAGCAGGGGTGCCACATACACAATTCAAGCAGGGGTGCCACATACACAATATAAGCAGTAACAGCAGCAGCACAAATCAGAAATATTACTGGAACTAAAGCATAATTCAAGTACAGGAGGTGCCAGAGGTGAGACGCGAACAACAACAGCCTGGTTGACCAGACAGGTTGACCAGACAGGCTGTCCAGACAGGCTGGCCAGACAGGTTGACCAGACAGACTGACCGGCCTCGCACAGGAGAACCCTCGAAACCCGTCACAGGTATACAATGCAGACACAAGAGGGACATATAAAGGAAGACTCTTGATCCAAGAAACTGGATCAGGTTCCATCCCCCTCTTCCCTGCATCGAATACGAGTGCCTTCCATTTCTTAAGCGCTGTATGACCCCTATGGGTTTACCGTTTCACGCCCCCCCCAAAAAAAAAAAAATTTTTAGAATAATAATAAAAATAATAAAAATAATAATATTAACAATAATAATAATAATAATAATAATAATAATAATAATAATAAAAATAATAATATTAACAATAATAATAATAATAATAATAATAATAATAATAATAATAATAATAATAATAATAATAATAATAATAATAAGAGCAGCAAGATGAGCACAGTAAAAAAGTTGACACATTATACTTAATTGTTATTCACAAAGTTCACAGAACACATTCCAATGTAAAGTTTAAACCAAGTTCAATAAAGCTGGAGGTTAATTATTCTCTCCAGGGGTCCTTGAACACCTGTCAAGTGTGAGGGAGCGAACACCTGTCAAGTGTGAGGGAGTGAACACCTGTCAAGTGTGAGGGAGCGAACACCTGTCAAGTGTGAGGGAGTGAACACCTGTCAAGTGTGAGGAGCGAACACCTGTCAAGTGTGAGGGAGTGAACACCTGTCAAGTGTGAGGAGTGAACACCTGTCAAGTGTGAGGGAGTGAACACCTGTCAAGTGTGAGGAGCGAACACCTGTCAAGTGTGAGGAGTGAACACCTGTCAAGTGTGAGGAGTGAACACCTGTCAAGTGTGAGGAGTGAACACCTGTCAAGTGTGAGGAGTGAACACCTGTCAAGTGTGAGGAGTGAACACCTGTCAAGTGTGAGGGAGCGAACACCTGTCAAGTGTGAGGGAGCGAACACCTGTCAAGTGTGAGGGAGTGAACACCTGTCAAGTGTGAGGGACTGAACACCTGTCAAGTGTGAGGGACTGAACACCTGTCAAGTGTGAGGGACTGAACACCTGTCAAGTGTGAGGGAGTGAACACCTGTCAAGTGTGAGGGAGTGAACACCTGTCAAGTGTGAGGGAGTGAACACCTGTCAAGTGTGAGGGAGTGAACACCTGTCAAGTGTGAGGGAGTGAACACCTGTCAAGTGTGAGGGAGTGAACACCTGTCAAGTGTGAGGGAGTGAACACCTGTCAAGTGTGAGGAGTGAACACCTGTCAAGTGTGACGGAGTGAACACCTGTCAAGTGTGAGGAGTGAACACCTGTCAAGTGTGAGGAGTGAACACCTGTCAAGTGTGAGGGACTGAACACCTGTCAAGTGTGAGGGACTGAACACCTGTCAAGTGTGAGGGACTGAACACCTGTCAAGTGTGAGGGACTGAACACCTGTCAAGTGTGAGGGACTGAACACCTGTCAAGTGTGAGGGACTGACCACCTACTATCAGTACTGAGGGACTGACCACCTCATAACTACTGCTCCACTTTTTCAACTGTCTCCAATATTAAATTTACTCTAAATTGACTAAGAAAGTCTGCGGGGAAGGCGAAGCGTTTCAGCATATAATGATACCTAAGTGTTGTACATATCTTATTCACCAAGAAAGGGCTTGTACTGTCCTGTAGTGTTAACGCTTGACAGCCTGCAGACAGCACCAACAGCTTAACTGACCTGGATCATCAACTAGGAGGCCTGGTCTGGGACCCGGGCCACGGAAAGGTGACCCAAAATAGACAAGACTTACTCACAAAACATGGTCCTTTGGAATTAAAACACAACTGAAATTCTCCCCTGAACTGATTTAAAACTATTTTGGCAACTCTAGAGTAAGATCAACCAGCTCTCTCACAGAGTGGATCCCTGTACCAATGTCCAACTCTCTCTCTAGAGATAAAGATTTCGAATTTTTGACCCCGGAGGGTTAGCTAGCCAGGATAATCCAAGAAAGTCAGTGAGTCATCGAGGACTGACCGAGGCCTTCCGCTGGCTTACCCCTCGACCCCCCTTTAAAACTCATATTTATGATTACAACCATCAGATAACTGTGTATAACTGGAGGATACCTGAAGGATGCTGTCAGGGGTCGACGTCCCCTCCAGGGACCCGGGGTCCTAGACCAGGCCTGTTGGATCAGAGCCTGGTCGACCAGTCTAGTTCATCTCACTCTTAAACAGAATCATATCCTCTGTTGGCTGCTCTGTGTATAGATTTATCAAGTTATGACTTGATACGATAAAGCTCTACACAGTGAAAATATAACTTGATAAACCTCCACACAGAGCGAAATGTTGTCCCAATACAAGCTGGCTCTGCAACGTTTCTCGGTTACTGTCAAAAGCACTCCACTTGGACCCGGCTCAGGCATCTCAAAGGCGTCCAGGATCCAGTATTTACATATTGTTACGAAAAATATACAAGTCTGGGATGGCAACATTGAATGGAATTTCGTAAAATACAGGTATAAATGCGCAAAGTCATGGGAATAAGGAGGCAGTAGACTGGTCGACAGTAGCCCTCTGGGGAGGTACTGCCGTCCTGTCACATGAGAGGGGCACGGAAACCTGTTAAATGCTTTGCACTCTGGCTGAACGCTACTCAGTTTTTTCTTCTCTGCCTCAATAAAGCGTTAAGACCACGGATTAAATCTTTACAAGGGCTGGTGGAGGCTCGATCCTCTGTCCCTTAATCGCCAGACAATCTCCGACTATAGTTCATCACGGAGGTCATGGTCTTGCCTCGACCCTGTCCCAGACCAGGTCTTCTGGTCGACAGCCTGATCAATCAGGCTGTTGGTGCTAGCAGCTCCTTATTGCACGACGGGGGGAAGGGAGGGGGTTGAAGAATCTGCTCTCTTATGGAGTGAGAGGCAGTCAATCAGGTCTGACACGATGAAGGGAAATGTAGCTTCAGTTTCTTGCATCAAGAGCCCTCTAGCAGCATCAAGGGTCTCTTCTAGCAGCATCAAGGGTTCCCTCCAGCAGCATCAAGGGTACCTTCCATAAGAACATAAGAACATAAGAAAGAAGGAACACTGCAGCAGGCCTACTGGCCCATGCGAGGCAGGTCCAAATCTCCCACCGACTTAAGCCAATGCCCCGACCCATCCAGGTCAGGTTACATTCACTTAAGGAAGGAGCACGGCATCTGACCTAGTAGCACAAACTAGTCAGGTCCAACTCACACCCACCCGCACCCACTCATATATTTATCCAGCCTATTTTTAAAACTACACAACGTTTTAGCCTCTATAACTGTACTCGGAGTTTGTTCCACTCATCGACAACTCTATTACCAAACCAATGCTTTCCTATATCCTTCCTGAATCTGAATTTATCCAACTTAAAG
Source organism: Cherax destructor (assembly GCA_009830355.1). Taxonomy (NCBI): domain Eukaryota; kingdom Metazoa; phylum Arthropoda; class Malacostraca; order Decapoda; family Parastacidae; genus Cherax; species Cherax destructor. Next base: position 336,191 of record WNWK01000469.1, read on the forward strand.
CCATTGCTGCGAGTCCTGTCAATACTAGATATTTTTAGCACGCTATTTACATCACCTTTATTTATTCCTGTTTTCCATTTATACACCTCAATCATATCCCCCCTAATTCTACGCCTTTCTAGAGAGTGCAGATTCAGGGCCCTCAGTCTATCCTCATAGGGAAGATTTCTGATACATGGAATCAACTTAGTCATCCTCCTTTGTACGTTTTTCAGAGCATTTATATCCATTCTGTAATACGGTGACCAAAACTGTGCAGCATAATCTAGATGAGGCCTCACCAAGGATATATAGAGTTGAAGAACAACCTGAGGACTCCTATTATTTATGCTTCTTGATATGAAGCCAAGGATTCTGTTCGCTTTATTGCGAACACTTATGCACTGCTGTCTTGGTTTTAGATTACTGCTAACCAGAACTCCTAAATCCTTTTCGCAATCAGTAGTATTAAGATCTATATTATTTAGTTTATATGTGGCATGGTTATTGTCCTGTCCAATATTTAGAACTTTGCATTTATCTATATTAAACTGCATCTGCCACTTCTCCGACCACTGCATCAGTCTATTCAAATCTTCCTGGAGTGCTCTAATGTCCTCATTTGAATGAATTGGACGGCCTATTTTGGTGTCATCGGCAAACTTGCTTATGTCGCTATTTATTCCCTCATCTATGTCGTTTATGTAGATTGTGAACAACAAGGGCCCAATACTGACCCCTGTGGAACACCGCTTGTGACACTTCCCCACTCTGATTTCTCCCCATTTATGCAAACTCTCTGCTGCCTATTTGTCAACCATGCCTCTACCCATCAGTGTTGCAGGTCCCTGACCATCAGTGTTGCAGGTCCCTGACTATCAGTGTTGCAGGTCCCTGACCATCAGTGTTGTAGGTCCCTGACCATCAGTGTTGCAGGTCCCTGACCACCAATACCCCACATAACGTCCACCACCTCTCCACACCATAATCTAATTCCACAATTGGCTCAGCCCCGAGAACTCTCTTTACTGCTTTGTGCTTCACCCCTCAGGCAGGTAGACAGGCAGGCAGGAAGGCAGGCAGGTAGACAGGCAGGCAGGCAGGTAGGCAGGCAGGAAGGATGGTAGACAGGCAGGCAGGCAGGCAGACAGGTAGGTAGAAAGACTAGACAGGTCAAGAAGATAGGCAGGCAAGCAGGCTAGACAGGTCAGGAAGATAGGCAGGCAAGCCAGGTACGCAGACTAGACAGACAAGCAGGCAGACAGGACATTAAGCATAAAGGCAGGCAGACACGCAGAATACAGACGGAAAGACAGGTAGGCTAGCAAACAGGAACAGTGGGACAAACAGCATGGCAAGCAAACAGAGAAAGCAGGTAGGGAAGCAAAAAGGAAAGCAAACACAGGAGCATCAAAATCTCTCCTCCAGCATCAAGAGCCCACCAGCAGCATCAAGGGACCGTGTAGTGTGGGTGATTGCTGCTAGCAGCGACCCCACACTAAACCCGGGTTGTTCCCACTCTTGTTCTCATTCCATTTATCTGTTCTCTTTTTTTGTTTACACATTGTTATTTTAAATCGTGTTCATCACGTCCCCCCCCCTTCCCCGGTTGACTGAGACAGTGATGTGAGTGGTACAATTGTGTTTGTCTGTGTTTGCCATCCTTCCTGCCTGCCTACCTGCCTGCCTGCCTGTCTACCTGCCTGCCTTCCTGCCTGCCTGTCTACCTGCCTGAGGGGTGAAGCACAAAGCAGTAAAGAGAGTTCTCGGGGCTGAGCCAATTGTGGGAATTAGATTATGGTGTGGGAGAGGTGGTGGACGTTATGTGGGGGTATTGGTGGTCAGGGACCTGCAACACTGATGGTCAGGGACCTACAACACTGATGGTCAGGGACCTGCAACACTGATAGTCAGGGACCTGCAACACTGATGGTCAGGGACCTGCAACACTGATGGTCAGGGACCTACAACACTGATGGTCAGGGACCTGCAACACTGATGGTCAGGGACCTGCAACACTGATGGTCAGGGACCTGCAACACTGATGGTCAGGGACCTGCAACACTGATGGTCAGGGACCTGCAACACTGATGGTCAGGGACCTGCAACACTTATGGTCAGGGACCTGCAACACTGATGGTCAGTGACCTACAACACTGATGGTCAGGGACCTGCAACACTTATGGTCAGGGACCTGCAACACTGATGGTCAGGGACCTGCAACACTGATGGTCAGGGACCTGCAACACTGATGGTCAGGGACCTGCAACACTGATGGTCAGGGACCTGCAACACTGATGGTCAGGGACCTGCAACACTGATTAAGTCGCTGGTGAAGGTAATGCCTTCTCCATAACGTGCCATAAAAAAACTGTCTCCTTTTCTTCGTACCAGTATAACATCAGTGGTATACACTAACATGACAGTGGGTATTAGTGATGTATCGGATATCCGCATCCGCGGAACATCCGCACAATTTCTTACATCCGCATTTTACTGTAAACAGATATCCGCATATGCATCCGCATCGGAAATCCGTAGAACATCCGCACAATTTCTTACATCCGCAAAATAAGTAAGACATCCGTATACACATCCACATCCGCGGATATCTAAATTTTCACATCCGATACATCCCTAGTGGGTATAACATCAATGATATATACTTCAACGTATCACTTAACTACCCTCCAATATCCTCCGATAAATATATTATCAGATTCTCTCTCTCTCTCTCTCTCTCTCTCTCTCTCTCCTCGGTCAAGAGAGCACCTTTTAATTATATAATACTTTCCCAGTTATTTAAATGTCTTACTGACTAAGCTGACAGTAAAGGATCTCTGTACATTTCCAAGCTCTGATCTCTCCCCCCTGTCTTGAAGTAGCTGTGAACACATTACAATATTACAGTTGTGAGAGCACAGGTCATGTGAACACATTACAATATTACAGTTGTGAGAGCACAGGTCATGTGAACACATTACAATATTACAGTTGTGAGAGCACAGGTCATGTGAACACATTACAATATTACAGTTGTGAGAGCACAGGTCATGTGAACACAGTACAATATTACAGTTGTGAGAGCACAGGTCATGTGAACACAGTACAATATTACAGTTGTGAGAGCACAGGTCATGTGAACACAGTACAATATTACAGTTGTGAGAGCACAGGTCATGTGAACACAGTACAATATTACAGTTGTGAGAGCACAGGTCATGTGAACACAGTACAATATTACAGTTGTGAGAGCACAGGTCATGTGAACACAGTACAATATTACAGTTGTGAGAGCACAGGTCATGTGAACACAGTACAATATTACAGTTGTGGAGCACAGGTCATGTGAACACATTACAATATTACAGTTGTGAGAGCACAGGTCATGTGAACACAGTACAATATTACAGTTGTGAGAGCACAGGTCATGTGAACACAGTACAATATTACAGTTGTGAGAGCACAGGTCATGTGAACACATTACAATATTACAGTTGTGAGAGCACAGGTCATGTGAACACATTACAATATTACAGTTGTGAGAGCACAGGTCATGTGAACACAGTACAATATTACAGTTGTGAGAGCACAGGTCATGTGAACACAGTACAATATTACAGTTGTGAGAGCACAGGTCATGTGAACACAGTACAATATTACAGTTGTGAGAGCACAGGTCATGTGAACACAGTACAATATTACAGTTGTGAGAGCACAGGTCATGTGAACACATTACAATATTACAGTTGTGAGAGCACAGGTCATGTGAACACAGTACAATATTACGGTTGTGAGAGCACAGGTCATGTGAACACAGTACAATATTACAGTTGTGAGAGCACAGGTCATGTGAACACATTACAATATTACAGTTGTGAGAGCACAGGCCATGTGAACACAGTAAAATATTACAGTTGTGAGAGCACAGGTCATGTGAACACAGTACAATATTACAGTTGTGAGCACAGGTCATGTGAACACAGTACAATATTACGGTTGTGAGAGCACAGGTCATGTGAACACAGTACAATATTACAGTTGTGAGAGCACAGGTCATGTGAACACATTACAATATTACAGTTGTGAGAGCACAGGTCATGTGAACACAGTACAATATTACAGTTGTGAGAGCACAGGTCATGTGAACACAGTACAATATTACAGTTGTGAGAGCACAGGTCATGTGAACACATTACAATATTACAGTTGTGAGAGCACAGGTCATGTGAACACATTACAATATTACAGTTGTGAGAGCACAGGTCATGTGAACACAATACAATATTACAGTTGTGAGAGCACAGGTCATGTGAACACAATACAATATTACAGTTGTGAGAGCACAGGTCATGTGAACAGGCCTTTTTTGTCCACCTCGTCATTTTTTCTGGCCTTTGTTGCACTTGCTTTATTGTGTTCTGTAAATGGCATATTATCTGACATTATTTCCCCACGTTTAAATGGCTACTGGCAATTTCGAAGTGACTTTAACCAAGCAAGGCCATTGCTGGAAGCACAGTGTCTTACTTGTAGTAGAAGTCTGACCTTTACCAAACAACTGTGACCTTACACTTGCGTCTACACACTGTAGATGCAAGGTGACCTCATTAAACATCTGTGGTGACCAAACACCAGCGTCTACACACTGAAGATGCAAGGTGACCTTACCAAACATCTGTAGTGACCTAACATCAGCGTCTACACACTGTAGATACAAGGTGACTTTACCAAACAACTTTGGTGACCTTACATATGTGTCTACACTAGATAAAAGGTCACTTTCAGTAGTCACTTAATTCATTTTAATGACCTTGTTTTGGTACGCTGTTTTACCCACACAGGTGAAATATTATCTCTTATGGTAACAGTAATTAGTGACATCAAGTTAATTATGTAGGAAGTGTCATGGGAGGATTAACATGGCGTCGTGTTTACATATCTATCAAGTGTTACCACAGACAGTATTCTCACAACATTTCCACAGGGAGTATTAATCTTAATCTTGATTAACTAGCTGAGGTTTTCCTGGGTCAGTGGCTGTGCAATATAACCTTTTCAATTCAGTAAATTTGCCCTGTGTCTAGGTCCCCCGCGGCCTGGCCCGGGACCAGACTCTGGGGGGCGGCGACCCCCTCCTCCCGAAATTCCCTTCAGGTAACGTGCAGGTAAACTCCAGTTCCTAGTGTATATTTTGTTCCTCCTGTGTGAAGTGAAGCATAGAGGAATCTTCAAGCTGGTGCCTGTGTCTGCCAGAACGGGATAGACGCCATATTTGTTGGGAGAAAGTGATGGGATGGAACAAGACGGGAAGGAACGGAACAGGAGGGGACGGGAAGGAACGGAACAGGAGGGGACGGAAAGGAACGGAACAAGAGGGGACGGGAAGGAACGGAACAGGAGGGGACGGGACGGTCTCTCCTCACTCTCTCTCTCTCTCTCTCTCTCTATCTTCCTTGTTTTCCTTAATCTATCCTTCACATTTGCACTCTCATCATCTCTCTATCCTTCCTTGCCCCACACAGAGCCTCGGTATGGACTTTCCAAGTTCTCTGTTGTCTGTTATTCCCATGTACTCTCAAGTACTTCCATGTACCCTCATGTACTCCCTCTACATCTAGCAGTCCCTTCCTCTTTCTCGTCTCGCTCACTCTTCAATGTTTGTAGGTGTAGAGAGACAACCCACACCACGCCCACACACAACCCACACCACGCCCACGCCAGTCATGGATCATCTCCTGCAATACACCCTCAGGAACAACGCATCCAGTATTTTCCAGGAATATTCTAATATATGTGAGCGAGTCTTGTATTGCTTCAGTGAATATCAGCAGTGTCTTTAAGCTACCAGCAGCTACCCAGCGCCAGCAGCTACCCAGCGCCAGCAGCTACCCAGCACCAGCAGCTACCCGCACCTACCCATCACCAACAGCTACCCATCACCAGCAGCTACCCTTCACCAGCAGCTACCCAGCGCCTCGATACACACAAACCTCAAATATGCCTTGAATACGACTGGTTACTAAGTCATTCATTGCGACTCTCAATAAAAGGTGACTTTGTGAACCTCAAGGCTGGACGAACACATGTCAAATGAACCGTCAACATCAATTTGGACTTATTTCTCCTTCATTGTGTTCTGCCTCGAGTCTGTAACTCACCCACATTCCCGGGATATTAATTTCGCACTAAAGTGACTCCGGATGGTTGAAATTAGTCTCCACAAGTCTCGACCGGACAAGTTTTCAGAATTTTAGAAGTGGACTTAGAAACTGGCAGGTAGACTTGTGATACACAGCAGTATACGTAGAGATACAGGTGTTAGGAAGACAAACCATACCACGGGCGGGGTTAGAACCCGCGATCAGAGAGTCATGAAACTCCAGACCGACGCGCTAGCCACTAGCCCAGTGGCTAGCGCGTCGGTCTCGAGTTTCATGACTCTGATCGCGGGTTCTCACCCCGCCCGTGGTATGGTTTGTTTGCAATCGTGTCATTACGATTTCGTGAGTTAGGAAGACAATATTTTGTCTTAGAGAAAGTGGGAAGACACATCATGAAAGTGCTCCAAGATATACTCTTCTGAAGGCTCCCCTCATTTGACCGACGACTTTCCTTAGTAATGTCAAAAAAAAAAATATATATATATCACGTCATAAAATGTCTTCTAGTAACATTGTGAGATATATTCTACATTAAAGTTGCATAGATGTACTTTCTCTATAGGGGTCGAGTCACTGCTCCTGGCCCCGAGTGTGTGTGTGTGTGTGTGTGTGTGTGTAAATCAGTCAGTAAGGACGAGAATGGTGCCATGTTTACCTAATTTCTCATCCTAATAAGCCCTGTGAGGCCACATCTAGCCATGACTGAGCTATGGCTGCAGACTGCATGTCCAAGCCATGTCCAAGCCATGCCCAAAGCTCGCACACTCACCTGTAAATAAAACAAAAACGAATGTCACTATGTGTTTGAGAAAACTGTGTTTGTTAAATACACAAAACTCTAAATCTGAGCAACACTGTCCATACTTAAGTAATATTAATAATAATAATAATGATAACAATAACATAACAATAATAATAATAACAACATATATAAAAATATAATTTATGTTGCTGGTACTATGAAATTATTCCCGACTATTTTTTATGCATTATTTTATCAACTCTTGCTAGTGTTATCTTGTTTTCCTCTTCCTGCCCAGTGACACTTCCTGCATCTTCATCGTGATATCACCAACAGACTGAAGGATCAAGTACCAGGCTGGAGCGTTTGGTGGTAGCGAGATGCTGGAGCGTCCGCCACTCCTTGTCTTCTTGACTACTTGTGTCAACTTCAGTAGCCTTTCTACTGACTGACTGACTTAGTGACTGACTGGCTTAGTGACTGACTGACTGGCTGGCTGGCTTAGTGACTGACTGACTGGCTGGCTGGCTTAGTGACTGACTGACTGGCTGGCTGGCTTAGTGACTGACTGACTGGCTTAGTGACTGGCTTACTGAGTGGCTGGCTAACTGACTGACTGTCTTACTGACTGTGACTGATTGGCTGACTTACTGACTGACTAACTGGCTGGCTTACTGACTGAGTGGCTGGCTGACTGACTGCTGGCTTACTGACTGACTTACTGAATGACTGTTTCTTTCTCTGTGCATCACACACACATCTGGGCGTCGCGGGATATTCCACTTAAAATCGGGTAAACATGCGCTGTTCTGTTGTTACGTTCTTCTGTTGTTACGTTCTAGTGTTGTGGGTTATAAGGGCTTCAAGACGCTACGAGATATTCTTATCGGTACTTCCTGCCTCTTGTTTTTCATGCTTATCGACTTTTGTTAGTCTTGATATATATTTAACACAAGGTTCCCTCTCTAGCTTCCGCTGCCATACCACACATTTCAACACTGATTTTTTCTCATTTCAGGACTGATTTTTTTCTTATTACAGAACTATTTATCTATGTTTCGTTCCCATATTAAAACTAAATTGTTCTTCAGTTTCTATACTTCCCCTTTTTCCCCTCCTCCCCTTTCATTCCCTTCCCTATTTGTTCGTACTTGCTACAACTTCCAGCACCTGTGGTTTACCTACTGTCAGTTGTTGGGGGTCACCGCCCCCTGCTGCTGGGTCACAGACCAGGCCTGGTGGTGTTAGTTCACTCAGTGTGTGGGGTCACCGCCCCCTGCTGCTGGGTCACAGACCAGGCCTGGTGGTGTTAGTTCACTCAGTGTGTGGGGGTCACCGCCCCCTGCTGCTGGGTCACACACCAGGCCTGGTGGTGTTAGTTCACTCAGTGTGTGGGGTCACCGCCCCCTGCTGCTGGGTCACAGACCAGGCCTGGTGGTGTTAGTTCACTCAGTGTGGGGTCACCGCCCCCTGCTGCTGGGTCACACACCAGGCCTGGTGGTGTTAGTTCACTCAGTGTGGGGGTCACCGCCCCCTGCTGCTGGGTCACAGACCAGGCCTGGTGGTGTTAGTTCACTCAGTGTGTGGGGGTCACCGCCCCCTGCTGCTGGGTCACAGACCAGGCCTGGTGGTGTTAGTTCACTCACTGTGTGGGGTCACCGCCCTGCTGGTGTGTCACACCAGGCCTGGTGGTGTTCAGTTCACCAGTGTGTGGGTCACGCCCCTGCTGTGGGTCACAGACCAGGCCCTGTGGTGTTAGTTCACACAGGCGTGGGGGTCACGCCCGTGTGGGGCCGACCGGCCTGGGTGAGTCACCAGTGGTGGGGTCACTGCTGCTGTGGGTCACACACCAGGCCTGGTGGTGTTAGTTCACCAGTGTGGGGGTCACTGCCCCGTGCTGGGTCACACCAGGCCTGGTGGTGTTAGTTCACTCAGTGGGGGTCACCGCCCTGCTGCTGGGCCAACCAGGCCTGGTGGTGTAGTCACTCAGTGTGGGGTCACCGCCCCTGCTGCTGGGTCACACACCAGGCCTGTGGTGTTAGTTCACTCAGTGTGGGTCACCGCCCCGCTCGGTCACAGACCAGGCCTGTGGTGTAGTTCACTCATGTGGTCACCCCCTCTTGCCGACCAGGCCTGGTGGAGTCACCAGTGGTCACCGCCCCGCTGGTCACAACCAGGCCTGTGGGTGTCACTCAGTGGGCACCGCCCTGCTGCGGTCACCACCAGCCTGTTGTAGTCACTCAGTGTGGGTCACCGCCCCCTGCTGCTGGGTCACACCAGGCCTGGTGGTGTTAGTCACTCAGGTGGGGTCACCGCCCCTGCTGCTGGCACACACCAGGCCGGTGGTGTTAGTCACCAGTGTGGGTCACGCCCTGCTGCTGGGTCACAACCAGGCCTGGTGGTGTTAGTTCACCAGTGTGGGGTCACCGCCCCTGCCTCCAACCAGCCTGTGGTGTAGTCACACACCGCCCCTGCTGCTGGTCACAACCAGGCCTGTGTAGTTCACTCAGGTGGGCACCGCCCCCTGCTGCTGGGCACAACCAGGCCGGTGTATCACTCAGTGGGGTCACCGCCCCCGCTGCTGGTCACAACCAGGCCGGTTAGTTCACCGTGTGGCACCCCGCGCGGGCACAACAGCCACCATGTGCACCCGCTGGCACACCAGGCCTGTGGTTTATCACCAGCCTGTGTGGCACGGTCACCGCCCCTGCTGCTGGGTCACACACCAGGCCTGGTGGTGTTAGTTCACTCAGTGTGGGGTCACCGCCCCCTGCTGCTGGGCACAGACCAGGCCTGGTGGTGTTAGTTCACTCAGTGTGGGGTCACCGCCCCGCTGCTGGGTCACACACCAGGCCTGGTGGTGTTAGTTCACTCAGTGTGGGTCACCGCCCCCGCTGCTGGCCACACACCAGGCCTGGTGGTGCAGTTCACTCAGTGTGGGGTCACCGCCCCGCTCTGGCACCACCAGCCTGGTGGTGTTAGTTCACCATGTGGGTCACCGCCCCCTGCTGGTACACACCAGGCCGGTGGTGATTCACCCATGACACGCCCCCTGCTCACACACCAGCCTGTGCTACTCACCACACTGCCCCCTCTCTCACAGACCACCTTGAGCACCAGCTGTCACGCCCTGCTCACACCAGGACACAGTGCACCCCTCCTCACAACCACCATACACTCAGCCACCACCCACTCCACACCACCTGCATCCCGTGACCCGTGCGCAAACCACCACACTGCACCCCTGCCCACCACCCTAGCACCATCACTGCCCACCTGACACACCACCACACACTGCACCACCTGCTCACCACACACCTTTGCACCACACCCCACCTGATACACCTGCCACACCAACCACTGCCACACACACTGCACCAACCACCACCACCAACACTGCACCAACCACCACCAACACTGCACCAACCACCACCAACACTGCACCAACCACCACCCCAACACTGCACCAACCACCACCAACACTGCACCCCACCAACTGCACCACCACCCATGCACCAACCACCCCCTGCCACCACCCCACCACCCCACCACCACCTGTGCACCACCACCCCACACACTGCTGCCCAACCACCACACCACACTGCCCAACCCACCACCTGCACCAACCCACAGCGACACTGTGGCGACACCTCAGACATACACCAGTGTGTGCTACAAGGGCGACTCCACACCACCTGCCACACCTGCCACACCACCTGCCACACCACCTGCCACACCACCTGTCACACCCTCCACACCACCTGCACTCCACACACCTGCCCACCTACCACCTGTCATCCCCACCACCTGTCCACCCCCTGCACACCTTCACACCACCTGTCACACCTCCACACACCTGCACACCCTCCACTCACCCACACCACCTCCCCACCTGCCACACCCTCCACACCACCTGTTCCACACCACCTGCACCCTAACTGCCCTCACACACCCCACACCTCCACTGCCACACTCCACACTACCTGCCACACCTCCACACCACCTGCCACACACTCCACACCACCTGCCACACCCTCCACACCACCTGCCACACCCTCCACACCACCTGCCACACCCTCCACACCACCTGTCACACCCTCCACACTACCTGCCACACCCTCCACACCACCAGTCACACACTCCACACTACCTGCCACACCCTCCACACCACCTGCCACACCCTCCACACCACCTGCCACACCCTCCACACCACCTGTCACACCAGGGATGGTGCCAGACAAGAGGAGACTGGACACACACTCAAGTCAGCACCTTACCAGCCGGGTTGTGGTTCCTACATTGGACTACGTGCGGCCAGCAGTAACAGCCTGGTTGATCACACCCTGATCCACCACGAGGCCTGGTCTCAGATCGGGCTGCGGGGGCGTTGACCCTTGAAACCCTCTCCATGTATCTCCAGGTAAATCGCTAAACCTGTATGGGTTTTGGACATTTTCAATTTGAAACTGTGTTGTAGCTCCTGTACCCTATGGTGTGTGTGTATTACAGTGAAAATACACTAATCAGTATATCTAACATATTTACTACCAATAAAGCCAGAGTTATCAGTATTAAATTACAGACAAGGAGCTATGGTTCGACCCAGCAAACACAACAAGGTGAGTACATACTCGCTGTTTAATACAAGTATCATAAAACACTACACATGACTGGGATTACCAGCCTACATATCTACATCTGCACTCAATGTATACATTAATACCTTCTACTTCAGGGATTAAAGTATTTGTGATAATGAATTGACACTACAGAGTGGCTGTATATATATATATATATATATATATATATATATATATATATATATATATATATATATATATAATATATATATATATATATATATATATATATATATATATATATATATATATATTAGTGTGTGTGTGTGTGTGTGTGTGTGTGTGGAAATATATCGCAAACAAACGATACGAGATGCAAAACAACCACAGGGGGGAGTTGAATGATAGCTCTAGGCCTTTCGTGTTGCAACCAACACATCATCAGGAGCTTGCAATTTTGCAGAAATGAGTAGGAAGTCCAAGCAGGTTCGTTCAGGGGAACGTTTTTGCTCGAGTAAAAACGTGTGTGTACACTCACCTAGTTGTGTTTGCAGGGGTCGATTCATACCTCCTAGCCCAGCCTCTTCACTTATCCTGCTCCATGAGCTTTATCATACCTCTTCTTAAAGCTATGTATGGATCCTGCCTCCACTACATCACTTCCCAGACTATTCCACTTCCTGACAACACTGTGACTGAAGAAATACTTCCTAACATCCCTGTGATTCATCTGAGTCTTCAACTTCCAATTGTGACCCCTTGTTGCTGTGTCACATCTCTGGAACATCCTGTCTCTGTCCACCTTGTCGATTCCTCTCAGTATTTTATATGTTATCATATCCCCCCTATCTTTCCTGTCCTCCATCGTCGTCAGGTTGATTTGTGTGTGTGTGTGTGTGTGTGTGTGTGTGTGTGTGTGTGTGTGTGTGTGTGTGTGTGTGTGTGTGTGTAGAACAAGCCACATTTGGATGGAAATCTTTAGCTCTAGATCTTTTGCACTCTCGTGCGTCGTCATGAGCTATCCAACATTGCAAGGCAGCAACAGATAGGCGGGGATATTCTCCCAGGCAAGGCAGAAGGTATCAATGGTTTATATGGTAGGTGTTATTGATCAATTTTAGTTTATATGAAAAAGTATACAAATGCTAAAGATTCTTGTGCACTAGGAAATACATAACAATAAGTGCCATGCATATGCATACACACTGCTGCTCTCACTGCATATAAATGGAGAGATATACACCTTCAAGAGTATATACAGTGTTTTAATTACGAATAAATTGTTGAGACACTAGTTGTACATTCAGAACTTGGGAGCAATGATTCGACCCCCGCAAACACGGGGAGGTGAGGACAGCCAGGTGAGTACCCTGGCATTGAGTGCTATCAGAGGCAGGTGCATTATTAAGCCATCAATTTACCTCTACACTACCATCAAAAACAATTTTAAACCCACAAAATAGGATCTATACTCCGTGTGTGTATATACACACGCTTATACAGTCCCTAGTATTTATAACCTCTAACATCCAGGTGTATTTTCAGTAAACTCAAACGCCTAAAAATGAAATATATATATATATATATATAAGACATTAAATTGGAGACCTAGAACTAGAGTTTAACATTAATGACTAAGAATGAGAAGGGATCCAAGAGCTATAGCACAACACAGGTCGTGAGAAAAGGCATGCGTAGAGACTGATCTCTCTAAGTCTCATAAAAAAAATAACTTATGTCACAGAACTTGAAGCACAAAACTCACAATAACATAACTACAATAATTCACAAAACTCACAATAACATGACTACAATAATTCACAAAACTCACACAATTCACAATAACTTGACTACAATAATTCACAACATTCACAATAACATGACTAACACAATTCACAAACATCTCTCCCTTTACAAAGGAAAATTTCCACGATGTTTCGGTCCGTCCTGGATCGAAACATCGTCGACCACCAGTTGTGACCTGACAGTGCTCCAGCGTATGGCGAAACGTCGTCTGATTTTTCCTCGGACAAACGTGAATTAATTTTAATTACAAAGCACAAACTATGGTTGGATAATGGGGGGTTTGAAGCCTATCTACTATACGAGGGTCATTAAGGCTGCATGTCACCTGTTCACCACCAGTCAAGAATACTTTAATACCTAGAACATAGATTAAGGTAAATTCTCAGTGTATATACGCAGTGTATATACGCAATGTATATACTGAGTGTATATACACATGATATACACAACAAATTACGTAAATATCCGCACCAACTATGGAAGTATACAGACGTATTTGGTGCGCTGTAAATATGTGGAGACGTAGTCAGTGCGTCATAAACAGGTACAGACGTAGTTGGTGTGACAAACAGGTACAGACGTAGTTGGTGCATCGTAAACAGGTCCCGACGTAGTTGGTGCATTGTAAACAAATACAGACGTAGTTGGTGCGTCGTATAAAGGTGAAGACGTAGTGGGTGCATTGTAAACAAGTACAGACGTAGTAGCTGGTGCGTAGTTAACGTGTTATTGAGTTGCAATGGATTTTGCTGTTGGGACGGGAGAAGGGGGGGTTAGGATGGGGAGGGTACGGGAAAGAAGGGCAGGGGAGATGAGAAGTGGGAGGGAGAGAGAGAGAGAGAGAGAGAGAGAGAGAGAGAGAGAGAGAGAGAGAGAGAGAGAGAGAGAGAGAGAGAGACTTTAGCCTAGGTGAGAGAAGGGCAGCCACGAGGGAACACCATAAGACCTTTTTCGGGGAGGGGGGTCAACGCCCCCTACGTCCCCCACGGTCACAGACCAGATGACACGAACACTAAAACACCTCAGCTTCAAACTTCATCGGGACGATCTCAGCTTCCTGGTCGGAGGTTCGAGCCTTGAGGAGAAAACAGAAGCACTCAAGGATCCTTCTACTGCGATTTTTTTTGCTTTTCCTCGTGGTGTTTTTTCCATCCTCCTCTTCTCCCATTCCTCTTGTTTTTATCTTCTCAGAGGAGGTTCCTAGAAGCCTAGGGGAAAAAGCTCTGAATTCAAGAAATTGAACCTCCATCCTCGACACAATTAGAGAAGCCTCGACTGCTACCTGGCTGCTTTATGTATGGCTTTACCAAGCCATGTTTCGCCCCGTGTTGAGCTTTATCAAGCCATGTTTCGCCCTGTGTTGAGCTTTATCAAGCCATGTTTCGCCCTGTGTTGAGCTTTATCAAGCCATGTTTCGCCCTGTGTTGAGCTTTATCAATCCGGTTCGCCCTGTGTTGAGCTTTATCCAGCCATGTTTCGCCCTGTGTTGAGCTTTATCCAGCCATATTTCGCCCTGTGTTGAGCTTTATCCAGCCATGTTTCGCCCTGTGTTGAGCTTTATAAAGTCATGCAAAACTAAAGTGTAACGAACACTTCAAAATAATCAGTAATAATCCATATGGAAGACAGAAACGTTGGGGGTTGGTTGAGCTGTTTATTTCGACCCCCTTCAGTTTACAAAGAGCGAAACGTTGTCCCACTACAAGCTTACTCTACACCTGTTTGTTTCCTCACACTGACGACAGTACCAGATCAGCCAGGCTGTGATGATAACGCTGGCCAACAGGGTGCTAGCAGCAACAACCTGGCTGACGTGGCGGTCAAGGATGTCCAGCTATAGACCGGAATGTATGGACACGAAAAACAAAAAAAAACGGTCACAGGTAGACATCACAAGAAACAGGAACTCACAGGTAGACATCACAAGACCGTAACAGGTGTTAGGTTAAATAAGGTTCGTCAGGAAACAGGACAAGTGTTTTCTGACGTGGGTCTTAGTCATATTATGACTCGCAGCTGGAGCTTTTGGTCATCTGACCAAGGCCTTTCGCTGGCCTTGGTCAGATGACCTATAATTCTATAATTTTTAGACAGAAGAACTACATCAGGAGGTTTAAGACCATGTGGGACCACAGTGTCTCCTGAATTTTTTCATTCCTGAAGGATGTTTTCGGGGGCCAACGCCCCGGAGACGGTCTCAGATCAGACCTCCCGGTGGATCAAGGCTGCTGGCAGTCCAACGTACGAACCACACCCTGGCTGGTCACCAACTGATTTGAGGAACTTCGTCAAGTTCTTTCTTGAAGACAGCCAGAGGAATAAGTAGGAAGCGATGGGGGGATATTTAACGCCTACGATAATTTTATTTTTTACTTTAATAGTATAGTATAGCTATTCAAGACAAGCCACGGGGGGGATGGAAATCTTGAGCTGAAGATTTCCCTCCCCCCATGGCTTGTTTTCCCATTGTTAAGATCGCCTGTCTGCCACTGTAGCCGCATAGTATAGCTGTGCCGATGCGTGAGTCTGGGGTAGACTTCAAAGGGAAACTATGAATGACTTTTTCGAAGTCAAATGGGATTATGGTCATGTCAAATGTTGACAGAGATTAATGTTAACATTCATGAAAAGTTCATGTTATACTGTCATTCTGGGTTCAACGGCTCGCTGATCACCGAGTCAGGTTGTTCAGTGAAGCATTTAACACAATAAAGATTGACAATAAACAGCGTACAAGAACCTGACACCACAACACTGCAAACATTTATGAAATAAGACAGCAAAAACAAAACGAAACCTTTAAATGTCATGAGAATTTTTCCACGAAACATTTAAGTGGTACCAGGAGAGAGCAGGTTAAGGCTGTCGAGGCTCACTGATGACTACGGAAGTCTGGTAATTGAGAGGAAATCAATAAACCATTTGGATGTGACACGCCTGTGGTGAACACCACGCCCTCACCTCTTGCTCGTGTACACCCCGAGGTGTACACCAAGTACGTGGCAAAGACAGACAGTAGAGGACATGCATCTCCACCACTAGGGCTGTCTGCTGAGAACTATATATTGTACTTCTATGTAGATTAATGACTCTCGTGTGTACTAGCTAGGTATGTGAGTCTAGGATGGAAAAACAGGTTTGCAGGGGTTGATTTACAGCTCCTGGTACCGACAGGAGCTGTGCCATAGTGATTTTTGGAGTCTAGTGACTAATCATACCTCCTCTCGAAGCTGTGTATAGTGTTTGTATTAACCATCTCTTCGCCTAGTAAGTGTTCCGGCACCGGCGTCCTTGGGTGTCACCTATAGTATTGCACCTGATTACATTTAATAATTTCGTAGCCTTCAGTAACCTACCGTACCTTTTCTTGACGCTGTGGTGTTCGCTTCCCTCGTCATCTGGGTCACTCCACTCACCTAAGTACCCTGAGACTGAAGAAGTATTTCCTAACGTCATACTAGTTTGTGTCACTTCTCTCAATCACCAACCACCACCCACAACCACCACCCATCATCCTCAACCACCCCCACCCACACCTACCACCACTCACAACCCACCACTACCCACAATCACCACCGACAACCACCACCCACAACAACCACCACCCACAACAACCACCACCCACAAAAACCACCACCCACAACAACCACCACCCACAACAACCACCCATCATCCTCAACCACCCCACCCACACCCACCACCACTCACAACCCACCACTACCCACAATCACCACCGACAACCACCACCCACAACAACCACCACCCACGTCTACTCAAGCCACTATCGCTCAGAGTGATGAATATGCTAATCTGATTTACGCCACCTGATTTACACCAGCTGATTTACACCAGCCTGGCTGAACAAACTCTTCCCCGCTCAAGATTTAAGTTAATGTGTATCACTTGCTGTAGCCCGGGGTAGGATGGTGAAGGATGAGGGTGATTCAATCCCACCTGCATCCCTACATCTAGGTGAGCTGGTAGGTAGACACACAGGTAGGTGAGTGGGCTGGGCTTAGAGGATACAGGGATACTTCTCAGATTGTGTAGCGACTGAAATACCCAAATGTTACACAAGTGTCTTATTCGAAATGCATCAAATAATAATAATAATAATAATAATATTATTATATTAGAAGTAGTAGTAGTACTATATTTATCATTATTATTGTTATTATTATTATTATTCGTAGTAGTAGTAATAATAGTAGTAGTAGTAGTAGTAATAGTAGTAGTAGTAGTAGTAGTAGCAGCAGCAGCAGCAGCAGCAGTAGTAGCAGTAGTAGTAGTAGTAGTAGTATTAAATCCACAGGTAACAGGTAAACCCGTAGGGCTCACAACACAGAAGGTAACCAGAATTAAGGTTAACTACCCACAGAAGCTCTGATATAAACACCCGCTGCTTCAGGCAACTCGCATCTAATGTAACTCACACAAGCTCTGATACAAGCACTCACATCTAATGTAACTCACACAAGCTCTGATACAAGCACTCACATCTAATGTAACTCACACAAGCTCTGATACAAGCACTCGCATCTAATGTAACTCACACAAGCTCTGATACAAGCACTCGCATCTAATGTAACTCACACAAGCTCTGATACAAGCACTCACATCTAATGTAACTCACACAAGCTCTGATACAAGCACTCACATCTAATGTAACTCACACAAGCTCTGATACAAGCACTCACATCTAATGTAACTCACACAAGCTCTGATACAAGCACTCGCATCTAATGTAACTCACACAAGCTCTGATACAAGCACTCGCATCTAATGTAACTCACACAAGCTCTGATACAAGCACTCACATCTAATGTAACTCACACAAGCTCTGATACAAGCACTCACATCTAATGTAACTCACACAAGCTCTGATACAAGCACTCACATCTAATGTAACTCACACAAGCTCTGATACAAGCACTCACATCTAATGTAACTCACACAAGCTCTGATACAAGCACTCACATCTAATGTAACTCACACAAGCTCTGATACAAGCACTCACATCTAATGTAACTCACACAAGCTCTGATACAAGCACTCACATCTAATGTAACACTTCCACAAATATAATAAATTATAACGATACTTTTATTCGTAATCGTAAAAAAAATCCCGACTAAATCCTATATTCAGCAGGAGATCCTTAGTCTGGGACCGGCCCGTGTGTGGGGGGCGCTGACCCCCGGGATCCATCCTTCAGGTTCAGTCACAGTTCAGAATGTTCACATCTCAATTAGTTTCGACAATATTGAAATGTTTAGTCCAGTTTAGATATTACTGATTAATATTCTTATAATTTCCGATTTTAATTTACAGGACATCCCAATTATCCGACATCTTAATTACGGGGAGATTTCTTCAATTTGAGTTTAGTATAAACAGATAATTAATAATGATTCGGAAAAAATCTTAATATTAATCTGAAATTTCGTTGCAAATTCGTCAAGTTGTGTCACTTGCAGACCTGTGACATGTATACTACATGAATGTGACGTCTATTACATATATGTGACGTGAATGTTACATGTTTTATGCAACACCTGGGTGTCGAACATGTGTCTCATTCATTATACAGAGACATACACTCGTCCCGGTATGCACGCAATGCCGCCTGCATCCCAAAGTCATTTGCAACAAGCAACTTCCATTTGAGTTGCAATATATACACAACACACACCCAAACATTAGAGATCATTACTGTCTTCGGGTACTTAATTAAGTACATTACCATTACTTCACGAAGGTCAACAGTGACATGAATTTCAAAATATAAAGACTATATATCCTCCCCTGGTCGACCTACTGGGAGACACGACTGACTGGTCGACCCCCTGGGAGAAGCGACTGGTTGGTCGACCTCCCGGGAGAAGCGACTGACTGGTCGACCTCCCGGGAGAAGCGACTGGTTGGTCGACCTCCCGGGAGAAGCGACTGGTTGGTCGACCTCCCGGGAGAAGCGACTGACTGGTCGACCTTCTGGGAGAGACAAGATGGCTGACTTCTTCTTGATATATGACTCTCCTTTTCAGGAAATTATCCCTTGTTTACCCGGAGCAATTAAAGCACTCTATAATAACACAAGTCATTAAATGCATATATCGATTATCTGTCCTCGAGGCTCTGATTAATTACCCCCTAGTAATTAAAACACTTGGGAATGTTGACGTATATATATGTCTCCATCTATCGTGTAACAGAAACATGTCAACACTGTAGAGATGTTGATGCGATGGTAACATTGTGTAATGTTGAAGTAATCGCCTTTTATAGATGTTGACGCTACCTCGTGTTTATGTTTTACCCAAAATACATGAGGGTTCACAGCCTCTTAAGACTATCACCAGCAGAGGTTCCTCGCCAGACTCTGGCTACATGCCTACTTAACTTCACGTTTGATCCCTTCGGAAAGATTCCTAAGCAAAGTCAGAAAATGATTTTGATGGTGAAGATATTAAGCTTAGATGTGTAGTGCCTTCTTACCAGGGTGCCGGTTGATCAATTATCCTGGCCCAGGGCCGGGCTGCGCGGTTAGAAAAACTCACGAAATCAACTGAAGGTCAAAGATATATTTCTCTTCGGAGAACTGACCCCACATCTAAACAAACTGAAGAATATTAACCTCACCAAGCTCTTGGTAAGTCCTGGTGATTATTTTTCAGGCGAAGGATTTCTCACACAAATAACCCGTACAGGCGCCTGACACAAGAGAGAGAAGCTTATAGAGACGCTTGGGTTCGACTTGGACCATTTATAAGTTCCTCTCTTCTATGTTTGGGTTATTTGTGTATTGTTCCAGTTACGGTATTATGTTATTTTGTTCTTCAAAGTATTTCTTCTTTGAAGGTTGTCAAGCGTCAATTACAGAAGCTCTGAAGCATCAATCTAGTCCTGTCGTCACTGAGAAGATATCTACGTATAATCGTAGTGTGACTCGTACAAAAGATATCTACGTATAACCGTAGTGTGACTCGTACAGAAGATATCTACGTATAACCGTAGTGTGACTCGTACAGAAGATATCTACGTACAATCGTAGTGTGACTCGTACAGAAGGTATCTACGTACAACCGTAGTGTAACTCGTACAGAAGATATCTACGTACAACCGTAGTGTGACTCGTACAGAAGATATCTACGTATAACCGTAGTGTGACTCGTACAGAAGATATCTACGTATAATCGTAGTGTGACTCGTACAGAAGATATCTACGTATAACCGTAGTGTGACTCGTACAGAAGATATCTACGTACAACCGTAGTGTGACTCGTACAGAAGATATCTACGTACAACCGTAGTGTGACTCGTACAGAAGATATCTACGTATAACCGTAGTGTGACTCGTACAGAAGGTATCAACGTACAACCGTAGTGTGACAAATTGTAAAATTAGCGAGCCTAGACTCTGCTCTAAGACTCACCACGTTCCAAGTACTATCCGGCGAGTTAAGACTGCTGTAGCACGGAGAGTCCACGTTGCAGGCACTACCCAGTCTATACATGGATTTCTTCGAGGTTAAGTCACTGCAAGACATGAAACTCTCCTGAAATGACGCGGTACAAATATAACGACAACATTCTCACTATCACTGACAATAAACTAAACCCACTGAGACATGACATCAACCACACACTCGAGAGTCAATAATAAACTGACCGTCTTGGTAGTACGAGTGACTTAACTGGATGTCCACACATACCGAACCCACTCTAAGCCCAAGTAAAACACGGTAGTCACTCTTTTATAAAGAATATTACGTACTGGCAATTCCAGAGTACTGAAGGAAGAATCTTCCAAGATATCGCAACAGTTGAGAAAGCTTAGATATCTTAACTCCTTGAGAAAGCTTGTATACCGTCACTCAAGATCTTTCGCAATCTCTGTGCGTCGTCAGGAACTATACAATGTTGCAAGACTAGCAACAGATAACAAGGGGGAAAATTCTCATTGAGGCAAGGCAGAAGCGTGTGTGATATATATATATATATATATATATATATATATATATATATATATATATATATATATATATATATATATATATATAACCAAGCGTAATTTAAAAGCTAGAGACGTACCATAACAGACACATGAGGTAACATTTTCTGAAAATTGCTGAGACCATTTATTTCACAATTAAGAGACTTTACCAGACTAAATAACAATTACACTTGAGTCCACATTCTACATGAACAAATACTGTATGTAACTTTTTAATCGGCCTTCGACCCAGAGACCAATTTAACGCATTTTTATGAACCTGAGAGAAATATTCTGGCGATGCAAGGAACACAGTCTGGATAATTTAGACGGTTATTGACGAATGGTGGTAGTGGTGGTAGTAACACTGTGGTAGTAGCGCTGATGGTGGTAGTAACAGTGTGGTAGTAGTGGTGTTGGTAGTGCTAGCGGTGGCGGTGTTAGTATTGTTAGTGGTTTTGGTGATAGTGGTAGTGGTGGTTATACGAATACTTGTAGTCTTGGTAGTGATGGTTACGGTGGGCCAAACATGTTAATCATCCTCGACGTCTACAAACAACACTGGTCCTTAACATCACTGGTCACTAACAACACTGGCCATTAACTACACTGACCACTAACAAACTAGGTCACTAACAAACACTGACCACTAACAAACACTAGCCACTAACAAACACTGACCACTAACAAACACTGACCACTAACAAACTAGGTCACTAACAAACACTGACCACTAACAAACTAGGTCACTAACAAACACTGACCACTAACAAACACTAGCCACTAACAAACACTGACCACTAACAAACACTAGCCACTAACAAACACTGACCACTAACAAACTAGGTCACTAACAAACACTGACCACTAACAAACACTAGCCACTAACAAACACTGACCACTAACAAACACTAGCCACTAACAAACACTGACCACTAACAAACACTAGCCACTAACAAACACTGACCACTAACAAACTAGGTCACTAACAAACACTGACCACTAACAAACACTGACCACTAACAAACACTAGCCACTAACAAACACTGACCACTAACAAACTAGGTCACTAACAAACACTGACCACTAACAAACACTGACCACTAACAAACACTAGCCACTAACAAACACTGACCACTAACAAACACTAGCCACTAACAAACACTGACCACTAACAAACACTAGCCACTAACTAGATCAATTTTAACCAGTGCTCAGACCTTCCCGGCAGCAAAGTGCAGTTGTAAACAAGTGTCGCGTGAGCTGCTCCAGTAACAACCCTCAGAGTTCCTCTCTGAGTACTAATCACAACTAGAGAGTGCAAATCAAAATTATCACGATGATGCCTGTAACTGCTTTTGAGTGCTCTTCTACCGTGGTCAACCAGGTTGTTGCTGCTAGCGGCCTCACAGGTTCATAAGATTTAACTATGAACCGCCCCCTCCACACTAATCCAAGTGGAACTCCAGCTCTAAAGCCGTCGTAGCTACGTCTACGGTGGAACACTTGACGATATTCTCACAGCCTTGTACTGACATCTCTCAGCTCCGGCTGACACATTTTATTACCTCAAGCATGTAACCCATACTGTGTGATGGAATATAGAGTAACCCATACTGTGATGTAATATGACAGGGTAACCCATCCTGTGTGATGGAATGACAGGGTAACCCATCCTGTGTGATGGAATATGACAGGGTAACCCATCCTGTGTGATGGAATATGACAGGGTAACCCATCCTGTGTGATGGAATATGACAGGGTAACCCATCCTGTGTGATGGAATATGACAGGGTAACCCATACTGTGATGGAATATGACAGGGGTAACCCATACTGTGTGATGGAATATGACAGGGAAACTTAGCTAACTCCTCTAAATTTCAACATTA
Organism: Cherax destructor; assembly: GCA_009830355.1. Classification (NCBI taxonomy): domain Eukaryota; kingdom Metazoa; phylum Arthropoda; class Malacostraca; order Decapoda; family Parastacidae; genus Cherax; species Cherax destructor. The sequence continues at coordinate 359,346 of WNWK01000469.1, forward strand.
TCACAGGTATAAAAGACATCACAAGTGTACAAGACATCACAAGTGTACAAGACATCACAAGTGTACAAGACATCACAACAGGTGAAAGAACACACCAGAGAGACACTGCCACACACACTCATCGGTTTACGTGCGGTCAACAGTAACAGCCTGGTTGATCAAGCCCTGATCCATCGGGAGGCCTGGTCAAGGACTGGACAACGGGGGCGTTGACCCCCGAAACACCCTCCAGGTAGGTAGACCTGGAGGTAAACAGCAACACACTGGTGTAAACACCACTAACACTCCAGTAGAGTAGTGCCTGCCAGACGTACTACATGGCGTCTACCACAACTATTTTGCATGGGTAATGGTCTGGGAAGGTTAATGGCACATGGTCAGGGGGACAAGGGGTGATTGGGTGGTACGGGGGAGTGAATGGGGAAAAGGGGGGGGGTAATAAATGGCCGAGAGTGAATGAGAAATATGAATGGGAGAAGGGATAATGAATAAGGGGAAGACGTAAATGGAAGGAGTAAATAGTGGAGAAGAACAGACGGACCCCAAACGTCATCCTAAGGTTCATAAGAACATAAGAACATAAGAAAGAAGGAACACTGCAGCAGGCCTACTGGCCCATGCGAGGCAGGTCCAAGTCTCCCACCGGCTTAAGCCAATGCCCCGACCCAGCCAGGTCAGGTTACATTCACTTAAGGAAAGAGCACGGCATCTGACCTAGTAGCACAAACTAGTCAGGTCCAACTCACACCCACCCGCACCCACTCATATATTTATCTAGCCTATTTTTAAAACTACACAACGTTTTAGCCTCTATAACTGTACTCGGGAGTTTGTTCCACTCATCCACAACTTTGTTACCAAACCAATGCTTTCCTATATCCCTTCTGAATCTGAATTTATCCAACTTAAAGCCATTGCTTCGAGTCCTGTCAATACAAGATATTTCAGAACTATTTTAGCCACGGTACTGTGACTTCCTTTTTATTCTTCAAGATAGACAGCTGCTTTAAAAATCCAACAGTAAATATTATCCTCCTTGGAGATTCCAACCTTCCAAATATTAAATGGAAGACTGTAAACAATATCGTTGTAGCGAAAGTTGAACCTAAACGCACATTAGCACAAGAGCCACACACACCACAGAGGAACTGGAGGTCTGTGAGCATCTTGTTTTTAACCATGAGATCACAGAACCTTCTGGACATGGAAATAAACAACAATTGATCTGGAGTATTCTCATTTCAAAAACAATACTGTACAATCACAGCTTCATCGAAGCACCATCATAAATCCATTGCGTAGAGAAGCCAAGAAATATTCAGTGTTATGGGAAGTTCGGTTATTTTAACTTCAACGAGAACAGAACTGATGGGTAAAACACATGTTCAACCGTTGAGTATCTTTAGTGTTGAAACGTTTCGCCTACGTGGTAGGCGAAACACTAAGGATACCTAACTGTTGCATACGTGTCTTACTCACAGAATTGTAACACAATAAACAAAGAACTACCAGACTATCTCCTGGGAAACACTCCTGAGCACCCTTAACCACACCGGTGTGTAGAAAAGCTGAATACAGAAGCATACAAGGTCTATATAAAATATATTCCGCAAAGAAAGCCTACAAGGTGATCAGACATTGAAAGACAACACACAGGAATGTACAGAAGTGCTACTGAATTGCTTCCAAAACAAGCGTGTCACAAGCTCATCTACATTCATATTCAGACACTCTAATATATCTCCATGTTTGCAGTGTGCAGAGTTGCAAACATGTGTTAGATCAACTAGGCTGTGATAGATATTCTGGCCAGTGGCCCACTAACATCAACAGCCTAGTTGAAGAGGTAATCAACAGAAAAGCCTGGTTCCCTGTCAGGGTTGAGAGCGTGGAAAATCTCTCGAAACAGGTCACAGGAATATCACAGAGGGAGAGTGAATAGAGAGGAGGTGGGGGTGACATAGGGCAAGGCGAGTGAATAGCAGGGAGGGGGAGAGTGAATAGGATGGAGAGAGAGAGAGAGAGAGAGTATGGGGTAATATTTTTGTGATCTTGAGAGCCCAGGTAATGATGGGTGTTGAGGAAGCAAGAAAACGTCAGCACGGTGTTTCATACCTGATGTTCTCTTGTCTTCCCATGAAGAAATATCTTGGAAGACAGCCAGCAGCACCACCACATCACTGATATGCAACACTCATATGACAACACTATCTTGTTCGTATAACATACAAACAAAAGGACCTTTACTTACAGAGACGCCATGTTTCCCTCAGTGAACTTTCTCAAGTGAATCTACCAATTAAATCTACACTGAGTCCAGTTTTTTTTTACCTAGCGTTGATTTCGGGGGTCACGCCCCGTGGCCCTCTCCCAGACCAGGCCACCAGGCTGTTCGACCACTAAGGGTGTTGGGTCAGGTGTTGTAGTGTTGCACATGAGTCTTCAGCTTATCAACACTGCATACCACTGGCAACACTTGTCTGATACAACACCTTGATATCTTAACATGGAGACTGTCTTCTGTAACTCCCTTGTTACAAACATATTGACATTATATACTTCCACTAGTGGGCCCCGCCCACCAGTGATGCCATCTCCAACTGCTGCACCTCACTTTTGGCCCCAGTAAGTCACCCGTTTCAATGTTTTAGGTTTAAAGGACTGATCCCCTTCAATCAAGGCTATGGTGCTACAATCACCCATGATGCCACCATCACCTACGGTGCCACAATCACCCATGATGCCACCATCATCTACAGTGCCACAATCACCCATGATGCCATCATCACCTACGGTGCCACAATCACCCATGATGCCACCATCATCTAGGGTGCCACAATCACCCATGATGCCATCATCACCTACGGTGCCACAATCACCCTTGATGCCACCATCATCTACGGTGCCACAATCACCCATGATGCCATCATCACCTACGGTGCCACAATCACCCATGATGCCACCATCATCTACGGTGCCACAGTCACCCATGATGCCACCATCATCTACGGTGCCACAATCACCCTTGATGCCACCATCACCTACGGTGCCACAATCACCCATGATGCCATCATCACCTACGGTGCCACAATCACCCTTGATGCCACCATCATCTACGGTGCCATAATCATCACCGCTACGTCCACTCACAGAAAATGTTAGGTAAACAGTTTTGATGTGTGATTCAAGTGCAAGATGAGAAAGAAAGGTAGGAGGAAGAAAAGGAGGAAAGGAAGGAGAGGAGGAAGAAGACGAGGAGGAGGAATGGCACGAGAAAGTGGAAGAGGAAAGGGAGAGGCAGAAGCGAACGATTGAGGGGTGAGAGTTGAGGAAGGGAGAAGAGAGGAATGGGTGGGGTGGGGTGGGACAGTTTGAGAAGGAGAGGATAGGGTAGGATGGGGGGGATGGGCAGAGCAAGGAGAGACAGGGACGGGGAGGTGCAGGGCGTGGTAGATCAAGGCGGGGCGAGGCAGGATGAGGCTGGGCGTGGCAGGGCAATTTTTCAGATTCGGCTGCCGTAGTGGCTAGTTTATTGTGCACCCCATAACTATCCTGTGGAGGTTAATGACTAGTTTACTGTGCACCCCATAACTATCCTGTGCAGGTTAATGACTAGTTTATTGTGCACCCCATAACTATCCTGTGGTTAATGACTAGTTTACTGTGCACCCCATAACTATCCTGTGCAGGTTAATGACTAGTTTATTGTGCACCCCATAACTATCCTGTGGAGGTTAATGACTAGTTTACTGTGCACCCCATAACTATCCTGTGCAGGTTAATGACTAGTTTATTGTGCACCCCATAACTATCCTGTGGAGGTTAATGACTAGTTTACTGTGCACCCCATAACTATCCTGTGCAGGTTAATGACTAGTTTACTGTGCACCCCATAACTATCCTGTGGAGGTTAATGACTAGTTTATTGTGCACCCCATAACTATCCTGTGAGCAGTAGTGACTAGTTTATTGTGCACCCCATAACTATCCTGTGGAGGTTAATGACTAGTTTACTGTGCACCCCATAACTATCCTGTGCAGGTTAATGACTAGTTTACTGTGCACCCCATAACTATCCTGTGGAGGTTAATGACTAGTTTACTGTGCACCCCATAACTATCCTGTGGAGGTTAATGACTAGTTTATTGTGCACCCCATAACTATCCTGTGGAGGTTAATGACTAGTTTATTGTGCACCCCATAACTATCCTGTGGAGGTTAATGACTAGTTTACTGTGCACCCCATAACTATCATGTGGAGGTTAATGACTAGTTTATTGTGCAACCCATAACTATCATGTGGAGGTTAATGACTAGTTTATTGTGCACCCCATAACTATCCTGTGAGCAGTAGTGACTAGTTTATTGTGCACCCCATAACTATCCTGTGCAGGTTAATGACTAGTTTACTGTGCACCCCATAACTATCCTGTGCAGGTTAATGACTAGTCTATTGTGCACCCCATAACTATCCTGTGGAGGTTAATGACTAGTTTATTGTGCACCCCATAACTATCCTGTGAGCAGTAGTGACTAGTTTATTGTGCACCCGATAACTATCCTGTGCAGGTTAATGACTAGTTTACTGTGCACCCCATAACTATCCTGTGCAGGTTAATGACTAGTTTACTGTGCACCCCATAACTATCCTGTGGAGGTTAATGACTAGTTTATTGTGCACCCCATAACTATCCTGTGGAGGTTAATGACTAGTTTATTGTGCACCCCATAACTATCCTGTGGAGGTTAATGACTAGTTTATTGTGCACCCCATAACTATCATGTGAGCAGTAGTGACTAGTTTATTGTGCACCCGATAACTATCCTGTGGAGGTTAATGACTAGTTTACTGTGAACCCCATAACTATCCTGTGGAGGTTAATGACTAGTTTACTGTGCACCCCATAACTATCCTGTGAGCAGTAGTGACTAGTTTATTGTGCACCCCATAACTATCATGTGAGCAGTAGTGACTAGTTTACTGTGCACCCCATAACTATCCTGTGGAGGTTAATGACTAGTTTACTGTGCACCCCATAACTATCCTGTGAGCAGTAGTGACTAGTTTATTGTGCACCCCATAACTATCCTGTGAGCAGTAGTGACTAGTTTATTGTGCACCAAATATCTATCCTGTGGAGGGTCGTGCAAGAGCATAATAATAATAATAATAATAATAATAATATTTACTTCTACAAGTACATGTACAATGTATACAGACCATAGCTGACATCAATGACATACTACTATACATAAAGACCCTTGTTACATAGACAACAGGTGTCTTAAAGCAATATGTCTGGGTACTAGGCCCCAGAAGCATTAACAGAAACACGTCTGTATATCTGAGTATACTTAATTTATTGCAAGCAAATTTAGAGTATTTGCTTAATATATCTGGTATTTTATTTTTATTAATAATATACCTTGAGGTGTCACACAGGTTATTATACTGTTTGTCTCTATGTTCCTCGATAATTGGACAGTCAGTTGAAGATTGGGCAAGGCGAGGTGGCTCACGGTGGTGCGAGGTAAGGTGAGGCCAAGCAGAGCTGCAAATTACCTCTTGTCACTTCCGGAGGTCACCGCCTCTGCGGCCCAGTCCCATACCAGGTCTTCTAGTTGCTGGCTTGATCGATCAAGCTCTTGGTACCCGCCGCCCACTGTCCGACGTATGCACCACAGCACGTCTGATCAGGAAATGTTTTTGAGGATTTTATCGGGTTCCCTCTTGTAGAGAGTCAGGGGACTGTTGGTAATCTTGCTGAGGGAAAGATTACATCATGTTTTGTATATAGTTCTACTGACATCTAATTATCTTCTTGAATTTGTATTGATATAGCCACTAGATGGCAAAACGTCTACAATAAAGATACCCAGATATTGCACATGCGTCTAATTCTTCACCTAAATCTAGCACACACAGTAACTAACATGAGTCTACTAGCACAGGAACCAACGTCCAGACAACAACAAAGACGAACAAAAAAAATGACATTCATCAACAGCTCAAAAGGCAGATCCGTCATGGAGACAGTTTCTTCCGCATCCATGACGGTATTGACGGAGGGTACGTGTAGCTCAGCACGAAGCAAGCAGGGGGAATAGGAAAGAAAAGGAAGGGGAACAGAAGAGAGGGGAAGGGAAATATGAGAGAGAAGTTACGAGAGTAGAGGAGAGGCGTGTAAGATCATGGGAACGTGAGGATAGCTTGGGAGAGTTCTTGTACGGGGTCGACCTACCTACCTGGAGGTAGGTAGTCCCATACAAGGGTGGTTCAGGGGAAGGCAGCAGGGATAAGAGGATCAGCGAATTTGTAGTTCTTTTCCTGCCTGGCCTAAAGCCAGATGTCCCCGGCCACTACCTCTCATCAACCAGGCTGTTACTACCCGCAGTGCTAAACGGCCATCACGAGTCCACAACGTGATTGATCCTACACACATTTGTGTCACTCTCCTAGTACAGAATCTCTGATGGTAATTTTATCTGTTATTACGGCACTCCTACTTTTCACTAAATATTATACCTATTACCGGTTTCACGAGACCAGACATCGTTATTGATTATCCGATCAACGAGGCCTGGGGATTTGTTAGGTTTTAATTTCTCTATTTGTCTGAGGACCATGTCACTAGTTACCCCAATCGAGCATAGTCTATTATCTTCCTGTTCTACATAATTTATTATTTCTGGAATTCCGCTAGTATCTTCCTGAGTAAAAACTGAGAGGAAGTAAGTATTGAAAATTTCACACGTCGAAATATGCAATAAAATACGATTTTAGCACATTTTTCTGTGTTGGCCAGCGGCCAACACAGCTTGGATAATCTGCCTTCTTCAGCAGGTACTTGATGAATAAGACACATGTACAATATCTGAGTATCTTTATTTTGTACACCAGCTTCTTGGAGCAGGTGTTGAATATCGTAGTGTTGGAGCAGGTGTTGAACACCTGTCATTCACCTGTCTACTGTCAACCTGCAGTCCTTTTTACCTCCTTATTTATGCTGTGATTCTCCTCTTCCCTCTCCCACCCCTCTTCCGTTTACTCTCCCAAGTCCTCTCTACCACCCCTTTTTCCCTCCTTCCTCCCTCCACCAACCGCTTCCTCTAATTCCCTTTCCGTTTTTTACCCCCCTTCCCCCTCACTCTAAGCTTTTAATCTTATCCACTGGTTCCTTTCCTCTACTGCCCCTCCTGTTATCTCTACTGCCCCTCCTGTTATCTCTACTGCCCCTCCTGTTATCTCTACTGCCCCTCCTGTTATCTCTACTGCCCCTCCTGTTATCTCTACTGCCCTTCCCTAGTCTCTACCTCTCCAGCTTACGAAAAATTTCCTCTCCCTATCTCCTTTAATTTTTTGCTTATGCACTATCTTTATCAGCTTCCCTATTTCTCTCTCTTTCCTCATGTCTCGTAGTGTAACCATCTGATACGTCTAACTTATTTCCAAAGTTTTTTTCCCCCCTCGTAACTCGGCCTGGGGCCAGGTTTTTATGGGTTGATTTGTCTGTTCAACCAGGCTGTTGCTGTTGGCTACCCGTTGGTCCACATGACCATCACAGCCTGCTTGATCTGGCACTTGGAAGTACTTTGAGGAATTCCCAAATCAAGCGGGTTGCGACGAATATGTGGACCAGCGGTCTGCCAGCAGCAAGAGCCTGGTTGACCAGACAAGCACCAGATAAGCTAGTCCAGAGCCGGGCTCCACGAACAGAAAAACTCTTGAAACTCAAAGTTATATCAGAGGTCTAGGTTGGCAGTGAACGATCTCTGTATCTTTTCCAGCTCAGGTGTTCTGGCCACAGCGGAGTCGTCAACACTGAACAATACTCTAAACAGAAGAGCACACGGTATAAAAAGGCACAATACCGTGACTGGAACAATATAGAAATAACCCCAAACATAGAATGAAACGTATGACGATGTTTCGCTCTCCTATGTGCACGTTATTTGAGAGAACACAAGAGATGTGAGCAGAGTCACCACTGGCACTGTCTTGAAAATACTATGGTGGTGCCCACAAGATATGGAAAATGAAACTTATGTACAGTTCAGGACATTTATTGAACTGTACGTAAGTGCCTTTTTCCACATTATTTCTCCTGTTCTGAAAGTTCTCATTATCCACCCAGTGTTTCTAAATTATAATTCACCCGATACTATTATATCCAGTTCTTGTGTTTTGTAGCCAGTGCTCCTTTTGAGTCCTTCCTTCTTTCCCCACCTGCAAACTGTCACCACTCAACATCAAGTTATTTTCCGTTGCTGACTGGAAGACTGTGTTGATATCGCCTTGAAGACTTTTTCGTGTCTTCTACTGAGGTGACTTTCATGTTTATTTTGGTATCGTCCGCAGATTATAACACACAGCTGTGGGTGATGTTTTTTTGTCTATACCTGGTATGAGGGAGATAAATGGTATATAATGAGATCCTTTATTGACTAGGTTTCGCCCACACAGTGGGCTTTATCAAGTTACAAACAGATCTACCTGGGTAAAGAGTACATGAGAATATATAGTGTGGAGTCAGGTGGAGAGTGTTGGGTAGGTTGTGTTAGAGACTGACCTGCAGGAAATTGTGCGTCCCGTAGCTCGATTGGTAGCTCACTAAGCTCACACACTGAGGTCCGCCGTTCTATCCCCGGTACGGGTGAAAACAGGACGTGTTTCTTTAAGACACCTGATGTCCATGTTTACCTAGCAGTAAAATAGGTACCTGGGTGTCAGTCGACTGGTGTGGGTCGCATCCTGGGGACAAATTAACCTAATTTGACGGAAATACTCTACATAACAAGGGGCTTTCTATATAGTAGTATGTCAGCTAGGCCTGTAGACGTTATACATGTACTTGTAGAAATAAAGATTATTATTATTATTATTATTATTAAAATTTGTTTTCCTACTTTTCCTGGTATATGTGTTGGCCTTGTTTTATGGACTATCACTCCATGATTACATTTAACAAATACCTCGGTCCGTGCAGACCAAATCTGTTACACTTTTCTTACAAAGCCTCCGCGATTTTGTCATAACGATCTGATAGTTGTGACCAGATTATTATTATTATTATTATTATTATATAAAACGAAGCGCTAGCCCTACTAGGGTCATACAGCTGTTGTAACCAGAGTAACTTGACCGCTCTAGTCCATGTTAACCTGACTTCTGCACCTTTGATGGGTTTCGAGTGTCCCTACTCCCGCAACCCGACCCTGGACCAGGCTTGTAGGTCAGGCCTTTCCCTAAAATTAGTAATTTTGCTGCTGGCATCCCTCACGAGGTCTGTATGATATGCGATGTTAGTGAGGCTGTGTCTCCTTTGTGTAGAGGAGCTATGAGTGTACTCTCTTACAAACCTCTGGTGTGTCACCTGGATGTAGGCTCTTTCTCCAGGGAATGTAGAAAAAATGGCTCAGAAAACTGACAGTATATAAACCATATGCTGTATTCTTTTCAAGATTGATGATTATATCGACTCCAGGCTGAGGGACTGATTACCTCAAACTCCTTCTGATCTTCACCATTCTTCTTTGTTTGACTGATGAAGCCACTGTGTGGCGAAACGTTTCCTCAATAAAGACACCCAAAGTGTTGCACATGTGTTCGTGCTGGTGGCATTTTGCACTTTTTTATAAATAAAGAGGTCCATGAATCGGGACTATCCTCGCATGGGCCAGTGGGCCTGCTGCGGTGTTCCTTCTTTCTTATGTTCGTATGTTCTGCAGTTGTCTGTAGTCCCTTCCGGAGGTCAGCGCCCCGCGTCGCGGTCCCAGACCAGGCCTGGTTCTGGCCTGATCGCTCAAGCTCCAGAGTAACTTTTAAGTGGATTACACAAGTTGAGGTCCAGTCACCTGTGACACTGTATCCACCTGCTCTATCCATCACCCCCCCCCCTTTCCCATTAACCACCTACAGCTAACTCCCCCTTCTTCCCCTCCCCTCTGCCTCTAACTCCCCCTCCTGGTGGTAAGTGTGAATTAATGAGGTAATATCAGGTGTATACACGTGGCTGAAGTGGCACTTGGCCAGCGGTACAGATGCAGGGTGGAGAGAGCACAGGTGTAGGTACACCTGTGACTGGCATGGTGGCAAGTGTGCAGATAACTGGTTATGTGTATTTACACTTGCCATCATGTCCGAGGCAGCGATGGTGCCTCCGGGCATACGCTGCCGGATGTGTTTATATTATGATGTTTTTTTGGTGCTGGAATTCAGGTATATTGTCATGTTTACCGAAGGCATTTAAACACACGTGTCTCTATAAACACACACACACACACCAAAAATTTCCAGGAAGGAAAAAAAATGTGTGCAGGTTTGAGCCAAGGAGACGGATGCAGCATCTCAGCTCCATTTCCTCAGATCAAGAGCCCTTCACCAACATAAACATGGAACCCAAAGTGGAATGGAGTCGAGGGAATTTTTATTCAGTACAACACAATCCGACGTAGGAGGTGTTAGAGACTGACCTGCCAGGGACGGGCCAGTGTGTATGTTGTTATGTAGACTATGAAGACGATGTATTAATATTGGTAGAATTACCGACAATATGTTAGGTAACAGGACACAAGTGCAAGAATAAGTTTCTTGCCATCAAACTTCTTCAGTGTTATCCTACATAACAACATAGACACTGACCCGTCCTGGGCAGGTCAGTCTCTAACACAACCTACCCAACATTCTCCACCTGACTCTCCACACAGTCATTTTTAGGGATCATAACATCGTCAATATCAGAGTCGCGAGGAAGATGATACGATGGAAAACGAGAAACTTCAAAACAAAGGAAGCCGAGCCAGTGATGGTGTTGTCTTCAGTGCGGAATATTGCAGTGCACTAACACACTTATAGGGGGCGAACACAGAACCTAAAATTTGTATAAATGCTTTAGAAAAACGACAAGTTGGTAATTGAGGTCCTTGGGCAACATTTGGGAATCTTTATTCTGGAAACGTTTCGCCAGCCAGTGGCTTCTTCAGTCCAATACAGAGAAGAACATTAATACAACGGTGAAACATGTTCCACTGACGGGCGAAACGTTTCCTCAATAAAGATTCCCAAATGTTCCACGAGAGGGTCAATTATCAGAACCTTCAATACATGTACAAGCTCAGTCAAGCACCTAAATTACTGGGAACGTTTGAGGTCTCTTGACGTGCACTCCTTGCAACGTAGGCTGTGTTTTGTCAGCTGAAATGATTGCAGCAGAAAGTCTGGTTGGTCAGGCCTTGATTCAGGAGGAGGGCTGGTCTGGGACCGGGTCACGGGGGCGCTGACCCCCAGATAGCGTCCTTCGGGTACGCTATTCTAAACAGTTACACGGTGGAAACAAAAGCTATCTATGTTTTCCTCTTATTTACCATCACACAGGATGGTGCTTATACACAGTGCTGAAATCTTTCAGCCTGAGCTGGGAGACTTCAGTAGTATCTGAGCTGGGAGACTTCAGTAGTATCTGAGCTGGGAGACTTCAGTAGTATCTGAGCTGGGAGACTTCAGTAGTATCTGAACTGGGAGACTTCAGTAGTATCTGAACTGGGAGACTTCAGTAGTATCTGAGCTGGGAGACTTCAGTAGTATCTGAGCTGGGAGACTTCAGTAGTATCTGAGCTGGGAGACTTCAGTAGTATCTGAGCTGGGAGACTTCTAGTAGTGTTCTAAATCTGAGCTGGGAGACTTCTAGATGAGTGACTCAGTATCTGAGCTGGGAGACTTCAGTAGTATCTGAGCTGGGAGACTTCAGTAGTATCTGAGCTGGGAGACTTCAGTAGTATCTGAGCTGGGAGACTTCAGTAGTATCTGAGCTGGGAGACTTCAGTAGTATCTGAGCTGGGAGACTTCAGTAGTGTCAGTCTGAGCTGGGAGACTTCAGTAGTGTCAGCCTGAGCTGGGAGACTTCAGTAGTGTCAGCCTGAGCTGGGAGACTTCAGTAGTGTCAGTCTGAGCTGGGAGACTTCAGTAGTGTCAGTCTGAGCTGGGAGACTTCAGTAGTGTCAGTCTGAGCTGGGAGACTTCAGTAGTGTCAGTCTGAGCTGGGAGACTTCAGTAGTGTAGCCTGAGCTGGGAGACTTCAGTAGTGTCAGCCTGAGCTGGGAGACTTCATTAAGACAACGAAGATATCAAGTACTATAGTAAAGGTATATCAGCTAGGGCAGCTTCAGAGGTTACCTTCCAGCAGAACTGCTGTTACTATTGCAAAACCAACAGGAAAGGTGAGGGAGGTTAAGGGAGAGGAGGGAGGGAGAGTGGGCATCATGCCCCCAGGAGGGAGAGGATGGGGGCTGCGTTCCTTTCAGGAGGGATGGGTGGGGGTAGCGTGCCCACACACCATCACACAGTCGTCCCGACTGACCAATAAAAACTAGAAGAAAATCAATCTAGGTGGGCAGATTGATGTGACTCTAGACAGACTGTCTGTCCCACACCAGCCAGACTGTCTGTCCCACACCAGGCAGACTGTCTGTCCCACACCAGGCAGACTGTCTGTCCCACACCAGGCAGACTGTCTGTCCCACACCAGCCAGACTGTCTGTCCCACACCAGCCAGATTGTCTGTCCCACACCAGGCAGACTGTCTGTCCCACACCAGGCAGACTGTCTGTCCCACACCAGCCAGATTGTCTGTCCCACACCAGGCAGACTGTCTGTCCCACACCAGCCATAACTCTCAACCACAATTACCCACACTATAGACTCACCCATACTATATACTCTCACCCACACTATAGACTCACCCATACTATATACTCTTACCCACACAATATTCATTTACCCTGCCTATGCTACCCACAACTTCCCCAACAACCTTCACTCACGCACCTCTCAACTTACACTGTGTCATAGTACAGTAACAGTGCCCTCGGCTCACAACTGAACTAACCCGGATCGAACCCTGTATGAAGGGAGACGCATGGTCAACACTCTACCAGAAAAGATATCAGAAACACTGCCGGGACAAGTGTAGAAGTCTTCAAGAGGAAATTGGATAAGTATCTTCACCAGGTACCAGATGAACCAGGCTGTAATGGATATGTGGGGCTGCGGGCCACCAGCAGCAACAGCCTGGTTGACCAGGTAAGCACCAGAGGAGAACAACTCTCGAAACTGGTAGTCTCCAGTCATTAATAGAACTGCAGACATAAGAACGTAAAGAAGAACCACTGCAGCAAGTCTACTGGCCCATGACAGGCAGGTCCAGGATAGGACACGAGAAAGACACGAGAGACACGAGAAAGACACGAGATACACGAGAGAGGTCTCTTTCGTGACCATAGTGGGAGATTCTGCCATGAAAATTTGCATCTATGGTGACAGTGGTGGCCCCATTTTCCTGGTCACAGACCGGGCCGCGGGGCGTTGACCCCCGGAACCTTCTCCAGGTATAGTAAGATAGAAGGAATCATCTTATTGTGGTCGTCGTGGTCCAGTAGGACTCCAGCCACTTCGAATCCCCGTTCTTGCCTTGAGATATATTTAGGATTTAGTTGACTGTTGTGGTTGGCATCCTGAGGAAGTAGCAAGCCACCTCAGTGTCTTCCCTGGCTTACCACTTCTGGGGTTCTCTTTACAAATTTATTGCTGGGGTTGGTTGCCGGGGTATATTGATGGGGGTAGTAGTGGTTATAGTTCTTATGGGCAGTGTTTTATGATAGTAGTAGCAGTAGTAGTGGTGGTGGTTGGTGGGGTAGTGGTGGAGGTTGATGAAGAGAGGTTGTGGGGTGGGGTGACTGTTCTTGCTGGAGCAGAGGGGAAAAATACTGGAGATGGTTGACTGTATTGATGGAGATGGTTGACTGTGTTGATTAGGAATAAGAAGATGTAATAGATGAGGAATAAGATGGAGGAGGAGGAGGAAGAGAAGAAGGGGAGGAGGAGGAAGAGGAGAAGGGGGAGGAGGAGGAGGAGGAGGAAAAGCAGAGTGAAGTTTAGGCCAGTCGGTAATTACAAGGAGAAAGTAAACAAGCAGCCATCACTGAGCTGACCTGATGACACCTTCTTTACTGCCAGGAACAAGGAAGTATGAAGGAGGAAAAAGGAAGTATGAAGGAGGAACAAGGAAGTATGAAGGAGGAACAAGTGTCAGAAATGTCAGTAGTGGCACTTATGTAGCAGCTCTGTAACACTTATCAAGTGTTACAGAGGCGCTACAGCCAGACGTAACATTCTTGTTATTATACAAACAACACCTCGTTCCCGATGACGGGAACGAGGCGCAGGAAGCAACGTGAACGTACGATACTAACATGAAAATTTCGACTCATACTCACCAGAGATTTTTCTGTTTACTCCCAAGAAATGAGGAAAAGAATGGCAAAAAATGGTAAGACTGTCACCTGGGAACCACCCTGGAGTGAAGATACAGTGTAGGTCTCCTCTGAGACACAGATATTACAACTGACAGTGTAGACACAGTGTAGGTCTCCTCTGAGACACAGATATTACAACTGACAGTGAAGACACAGTGTAGGTCTCCTCTGAGACACAGCTATTACAACTGACAGTGTAGACACAGTGTAGGTCTCCTCTGAGACACAGATATTACAACTGACAGTGTAGACACAGTGTAGGTCTCCTCTGAGACACAGATATTACAACTGACAGTGTAGACACAGTGTAGGTCTCCTCTGAGACACAGATATTACAACTGACAGTGTAGACACAGTGTAGGTCTCCTCTGAGACACAGATATTACAACTGACAGTGAAAACACAGTGTAGGTCTCCTCTGAGACACAGATATTACAACTGACAGTGTAGACACAGTGTAGGTCTCCTCTGAGACACAGATATTACAACTGACAGTGAAGATACAGTGTAGGTCTCCTCTGAGACACAGATATTACAACTGACAGTGTAGACACAGTGTAGGTCTCCTCTGAGACACAGATATTACAACTGACAGTGTAGACACAGTGTAGGTCTCCTCTGAGACACAGATATTACAACTGACAGTGAAGATACAGTGTAGGTCTCCTCTGAGACACAGATATTACAACTGACAGTGTAGACACAGTGTAGGTCTCCTCTGAGACACAGATATTACAACTGACAGTGTAGACACAGTGTAGGTCTCCTCTGAGACACAGATATTACAACCACAAGTAACATATCATTTTTCTTTGTAGATAAATGGTTCGGAAAACGGACAAGCTGATGAATGAGACACCTGTGTAACATTAGAGGCACCTGTGTAACATTAGAGGCACTTGTGTAACATTAGAGGCACTTGTGTAACATTAGATGCACCTGTGTAACATTAGAGGCACTTGTGTAACATTAGAGGCACTTGTGTAACATTAGAGGCACTTGTGTAACATTAGAGGCACCTGTGTAACATTAGAGGCACTTGTGTAACATTAGAGGCACTTGTGTAACATTAGAGGCACTTGTGTAACATTAGAGGCACTTGTGTAACATTAGATGCACTTGTGTAACATTAGATGCACTTGTGTAACATTAGAGGCACTTGTGTAACATTAGAGGCACTTGTGTAACATTAGATGCACTTGTGTAACATTAGATGCACTTATGTAACATTAGAGGCACTTGTGTAACATTAGAGGCACTTGTGTAACATTAGAGGCACTTGTGTAACATTAGAGGCACTTGTGCAATATAATATAAAGATACCCAAACATCGGTTTTAAAAAAAGTAATAACAAAATACTATTCATCAGTGGTCTCCTCACTGAGATGGATGCAGTGTTTGTAGCTTTCACGGAGACCAACGTTAAAGGCCACTTTGTCAGTGAGATATGGATACCTGGGTACAGATGAGACTGGAAAAACAGGCAACAAGGGGAAAGAAAGGGAGCTGATGTGCACGTTAAGGAGACGCTTTCGTGTATTCAAGTTACTTGGAGAATTAGACACATGTGCAACATCTGGGTATCTTAATTGTAGACGTTTCGCCCTCCAGTGGCTTTATCAATACAAGGACATAATTAGAAGACAGTAGAACTATGTATAAAAGATGAGTTAATCCGTCCCTCAATCTTGGTGTTGAAGACCACCGTAGTCTTGAAGACTGAGGGCGAAACGTCTACCAATAAAGATACCCAGATGTTGTACATGTGTCTAATTCTTCGTCTTGTAGGTATCATATAGCATTCATGCACACTAGACCTTATATTCACAAATAACGAAGAACTGGTAAGGCATATAATAGTGTGGAAGACAGTAAACTCAGACCACAACCCAATATACAAGTCTAGACAAACACCCCAACTGTTGGCACCAGACGAGCATGGCATATGGCCGGGCTCAGGGAGCAGAAAGACTCGAAACTCATCAAAGGTATATCAAAGGTCCTACACAACAAAACACACCCAATCATGTGGCGTGTTTAATAAATGTAACTTTAAAAAACAAGAACATCAACTGGGAGTTAATAGATCGTGAGCTCACGGAAATACTATGATAAACGAGGACCTTAACTGGTATATCGAGAGGCTTTCAATGACACTAAAAATATGCTCCAGGCACATACCATTACGAAGGAGGAGGAGGAGGTTGGATAGAGTCATGCACTAGGCAAAGACGATAGATAACAGAGTTCCTCAAAAGCAGCAGACTCTCTGAAGACCCAAGAGCAAGATTGTCTGGAGATATGGAACGTATTGACCTCAAATTGAATGCATCAGAGTCTAGGAAAAACAGAGGGAGAAAAAAAAAAATGAAATCGAGGGATATTGGAAATACTTGTCACCATGAGGCCTGATCTCAGACCGAGTCGCGGGGGCGTTGACCCCAGAAACCCTCTCCAGGTAAACTTCAGGAATGTGCAGGGCAAACACATCTAGTATCAGGACTTTAATTAAAGGAGATGGAACACACACTGACTCGGTGTTCAGTGAACCCTTAAGAGGCGCCTGAGTTTCCCCTGTCTCCTAATATCATGGTTATTTTTTCCCTGTAATCTACCTTGTCCATAATTACTATCGCATTTGCTTTGTCTGCTTTCGTAAGGTGAAGTCCAGGAGCTTTCCTTAATTCATGGTGTAAATTAACAAATCTTTGAGGACAGTTGTGTTGTAGAGACGTCATCACAGCTGGTTAACGAGAGGCTGGTCACAAGACGTCATCACAGGTGGTTAACGAGAGGCTGGTCACAAGACTTCATCACAGCTGGTTAACGAGAGGCTGGTCACAAGACTTCATCACAGCTGGTTAACGAGAGGCTGGTCACAAGACTTCATCACAGCTGGTTAACGAGAGGCTGGTCACAAGACTTCATCACAGCTGGTTAACGAGAGGCTGGTCACAAGACTTCATCAATAAAATGCTGGCACATACCATTCAAGGAGGTGGTTAACGAGTCAGACTGGTCAAAGACGTGATAACAGGTTTAACGAGATGCTGGTCACAAGACGCAAGATGCTGGGTTAACGAGACGGTCAAAGATTCATCAGAGCTAGGAATAACGAGAGGCTGGTATTTGAAAGCTTCATCAGAGCTGATTAACGAGGGGGCTGGACCCAGAAACTTCTCCAGGTTAACAGGAAGGCTGGTCAAACACACTATATCAGCTAATTAAAGGAGATGGAACACACAGACCTTCATACCTAGAGGTGGTTCACGCTAATTCTGGTCACAACACTTGTCCATAATTACATCGCATTTGCTTTGTCGCTTTCGAAGGTGAGTCACAAGAGCTTCCTAATTCATGTGTAAATTAACAAATCTTTAGGACAGTTGTGTTAGAGACGTCATCACAGCTGGTTAACGAGAGGCTGGTCACAAGACTTCATCACAGCTGGTTAACGAGAGGCTGGTCACAAGACTTCATCACAGCTGGTTAACGAGAGGCTGGTCACAAGACTTCATCACAGCTGGTTAACGAGAGGCTGGTCACAAGACTTCATCACAGGTGGTTAACGAGAGGCTGGTCACAAGACGTCATCACAGGTGGTTAACGAGAGGCTGGTCACAAGACGTCATCACAGCTGGTTAACGAGAGGCTGGTCACAAGACTTCATCACAGGTGGTTAACGAGAGGCTGGTCACAAGACGTCATCACAGGTGGTTAACGAGAGGCTGGTCACAAGACGTCATCACAGCTGGTTAACGAGAGGCTGGTCACAAGACTTCATCACAGCTGGTTAACGAGAGGCTGGTCACAAGACTTCATCACAGCTGGTTAACGAGAGGCTGGTCACAAGACTTCATCACAGCTGGTTAACGAGAGGCTGGTCACAAGACTTCATCACAGCTGGTTAACGAGAGGCTGGTCACAAGACTTCATCACATCTGGTTAACGAGAGGATGGTCACAACCAGAGCTGGAGTCTTACATTTTTAACGACGAGATGAAAGGCTTCACAATATAGTTGAGTTTCACTAATGGACTAGGGAAGCCACCTGCATATTTTTTTTCACCTATTTATAAAATTTTAATTAAAAAGATTACCTTTAAATTCTAAGTGGAAGTTGTCATCACCATTATTCCTGTGGTCCCTGCCCTGCCCTGCCCTGCCCTGCCCTGTACTGTCCTGCTCTGTCCTGTACTGCCCTGCCCTGTCCTGTACTGCCCTGCTCTGCCCTGCTCTGTCCTGTCCTGTCCTGCCCTGCACTGCACTGTACTGCCCTGCTCTGTCCTGCCCTGCCCTGTCATCTCTACCCTGTCATCTCTACACTGTCATCTCTACCCTGTCATCTCTACCCTGTCATCTCTACCCTGTCATATCTGCCCTGCCATATCTGCCCTGCCATCTCTACCCTGCCATCTCTACCCTGTCATCTCTGCCCTGCCATCTCTGCCCTGCCATCTCTGCCCTGCCATCTCTGCCCTGCCATCTCTGCCCTGCCATCTCTGCCCTGCCATCTCTGCCCTGTCATCTCTACCCTGTCATATCTGCCTATCTCATGACAACAAAACCAATATACACTAAAATCTAACAAACATAATACAATGACAACAAACAAAACAAGTTAAAAAGGAATAAGGGAAGACGAAGAAAACAGAGTAATCGTCACAGGGAAATAAAACAGCACTACAGAGGAAATTACAAAAAAACGGAAATGGAGTGAAATGACGTGGAAATGACAGTAGGATGATGAGACAGCAGGTGATGAGGATAATGAGACACCAGTAATGAGGATGAGACACAAGGAGTGATGAAGAACTAAAAGAAGCACAGGTGTGTAATATATATATATATATATATATATATATATATATATATATATATATATATATATATATATATATATGCTGGTAACAGGTTGAACAGTCGTGGAACACTGACACTGACACTCTTTTTATGTGTCTGTGACACTCCAGTGTTTTTTCTGTATTTAGATATTAAAATTTAAAGAAATCAATTTTGAAACCGCGTTGTCAGTATATTTCTTAGAGATGTTTAAAAATGATAATAATAATTATTGTTATTATTATTATTCTTGAAAGGAGGAAGGTGGCTGTCGTAACACTGAGTGACATGACGTTAAGACTGGATCGTAAGTAAAGTGGAAGGAATTAATGAGATTAACGACAGAACAGGAGCTAAATAAGAAAGGATTAACGAGAAACGGAAAGACAATAAGAGGTGTGCACGAGAGAGGAAATTCCACAGGAGACAAAAATGAGAAAGAATGGTAGTCTGTACATTTCGACCCCTCAGCTGAGGTCCTCTTCAGCAGAATACAAAGCAATGAGGAGAGGTATCAATGTTTACATTGACGCTTTGCATACTTCACAAGGTCAAAACTCACATCCTTTTATTTACAACCAGTAAACACAACCCTTTACTTTCCCATGTGCTTCTTAACACTTCTTAATCCTGTAATATTTCCTTGCTATCCTAGCAGGTCTGGTCCGAGACCTTGCTGTGGGGAAGATAATTCTCAGGACCATTAAAGCTTTCCAACCTAGCAGGTCTGGTCTGAGACCTTGCTGTGGGGAAGATAATACCCAGGACCATTAAAGCTTTCCAACCTAGGACGCCTGGTCTGAGACCTTGCCGTGGGGAAGATAATCGCCAGGACCACTAACAGATAACAGAAATCACACGTCTAAACATTCATGAGAGAGACAACTGCCCACTAATGGCGTTATCTTATCAATAAACGAAACTATTTAATACAAACGGAATCAAACGAGGCTCAGTGAAGGCTGGTGGCAGCTGAAACATACACTATACACAGTGTCCCAGTATACACACATACACGGAATTAGACACTTTTTTGGGGGTTATCCTAGGTAATTTACACTATGTATGATAATTGTACTTACATGTATCTGTAATTGAATGAACTCACACCCAGCACAGGTGACACAATGTGCTACACTCACACCCAGCACAGGTGACACAATGTGCTACACTCACACCCAGCACAGGTGACACAATGTGCTACACTCACACCCAGCACAGGTGACACAATGTGCTACACTCACACCCAGCACAGGTGACACAATGTGCTACACTCACACCCAGCACAGGTGACACAATGTGCTACACTCACACCCAGCACAGGTGACACAATGTGCTACTCACCCACACAGGTGACACAATGCACCTCCACAGCACAGGTGACACAATGTGCTACACTCACACCCAGCACAGGTGACACAATGTGCTACACTCACACCCAGCACAGGTGACACAATGTGCTACACCCACACATCAGAGCAGCACTCACCTTCAAGCACTCAGCTCATGAAAGCAGAAGCACTAGTGAGGGTGTGAGACCAGCAACCACCAAACAAAGCAGTAATCATTGGTAATTTTAGCATCCCCA
Source organism: Cherax destructor (assembly GCA_009830355.1). Taxonomy (NCBI): domain Eukaryota; kingdom Metazoa; phylum Arthropoda; class Malacostraca; order Decapoda; family Parastacidae; genus Cherax; species Cherax destructor. Next base: position 380,087 of record WNWK01000469.1, read on the forward strand.
CCTCATCCTCCTCCACAATGATGAGAAAACACCTCCCACCCTTATCCAACCCCACACACCCACCCACAACCATCCCACTACCCATTCAAACACTCCCCACTTTCCCAACCATCTAGCCCTCTCCCACTCATTCAACCCCCCCCCATCCACATCTCCCCACCCACCTCAAGATCTAATTAACCTGATTACATAATGACCTTTGACCTTTCTCGACTAAACCCCCAACAAAACATAAACCCTGTGAGTCATGGTGGCTTCTCTGGGGTTGCCTTAGGTGATGCTATTTCCACTGACCCTACCACAAGTGGACCACCACCAGATATAACACACAGGGGCCAGGAGCTGAGCCTCGACCCCTGCAAACACAACGGAAGCAAGAAATAACGAATGCAAGAGTATCTCTTACATACTAATGTAATATTACTACTACTAATAGTAGATATACTAGCTACAGTATGTAACATGTTGGGAGATCATAGTACACCCAGGGGTGTATATATATACACTGAAAGTTTACTTTAATCCTTATTTAAGGTATTAAAGTATTTTTGTCTGGTGGTGAGCAGGTCACGCGCAGCCTTAATAACCCTCGTGTAGTAGATAGACTTTAAACTCCATTAATCAACCAGCTAACCCGTCCACGCTTGTCTTGTACTTTCTTAATGATGCTCTAGACACTGATGTGGACGAATCCACTAATCCCAGACTGGCTGTTCTGGCAGCCAGTCTGCTCTTAACTGTAAATATTGCTGAAGAATGTTCAAAACTGTAGTGGATCAACGCAGGAGGGAACATGTACTGAACATGTACGGAAGTTACGAGGTCTGAAACCTTGAAGACACTAGCAACACTTGGGGAACGCCACAACAATCTTTAACAAAGTAAAGGTGTTTTGCTTGGTGGTGGAGGTGTTTTGTTCGTAAGGAAAGTGTCCTCTGCTTTTCTATCCTAGCCTCACATGCCTTGATAATCTGTGAGAGTGCAATCTGTGATAGTTCTTGATCTAGATAGAAGTAGATAGTTCTTTTCAACAGTCTCGGCGTGGACTGCCAAATCATGCTATCCATCTCTCCCGAGTCCTCCTGACCCGGGGCTTTATCCGATGTCTGACCCGCTGGTAAGCCACTGGCTTACCAGGGCAGGGTTTCGTTACCACATTTAACAGGTAAAATATGATATAGTTATCTTAGTATGACTACCTGGTTATATTGGAGGGTCACTGCAGCTGTTGGTATTAGCCTGGTATGACACTGGGGCGGGGGGCGTTGACCCCCCAAACTCGACTCCCCAAAGACCGTTTTTTTGTAATACTTTGGGAATACTACAACCTCGGCAGGGTATATACACCAAGAGGTGTATATCAGTGTATACACACAGTATATACCACCATCCCTATTGAAAGAATACAAATATTGTTGATACTCGAGTTCAGATGAATAACTTTCTTGATAACTTAGGTACTGTCAATGGAACTTAAATCTAACAAAGTAACCAAGAACTCTTCTCCTAGTAGCCAGCCCTGAAATGTTTTGTACTGAAAGGGGCGAAGGAAGACAATCTGAGACACTCCCAGAGTGTCAGGATACACTTTTAGCGTCAGGAAGCCAAGAAGACACACCTGGAGTGCCTTAATACTCTTTTGGAGACATACTGACGAAGACCCAGGAAGACAGAAGCCTCAGAAACACTCCTGAAGACGTATTAAAGGAGACCCAGGAAGACAGGAGTCTCGGAGACACTCCTGAAGACGTATTAAAGGAGACCCAGGAGGACAGGAGCCTGGAAGACCACTATGGCTGGAGAAAGAAGGTCAGGCTGCAGGTCTGACGCACATAACGACACACCTGGTACAGTTAGTGACCAAGTAATTCTCAATCCCAAGTAATTAACTTAAGAGATCCTCCGAGGAACTTCACAAGAGAAAAGTTACAAGGAAAGAAGAGAAGAGAGCAAGGGAGGGGCAGAGAGAAAGAGGTGAGGGAAGGGACTGAGAAAAGGTGGTGGGAAAGGGGTTAAGGGAAAATCGTGAGGAAAGGAGCAGATACAAGAGTGAGAAGAGAAGGGTGTAGAAAGAGCCTCGGAGAATCCGATTATTTAACACCAGAAAGAAAAAGCTGTGAGGAAAGGAACTGAGAGGAAGGGTAGTGGGTGACAGAGGCTGGAAGGAAGAAAGAAAACAAAGCAATAAACGAAGGAAAACTAAGAAAAGGAGTAGGAAAAATATCATAGAAAAAACTGAAACACAAAAAAGAAACACTGCCTCTGTGTATATGGTTGATCTAAAATAACTTTCAAAACACTATATAAATTATTGAGACATGTCTCAATAATTTATATAGTGTTTTGAAAATTATTTTAGATCAAGCATATCCACAGAGGCAGTGCTAGAAGCCTCTCTGGCACACTCGTCACACACCTCACTGACACCAACACTGACACAATGCATCCCATGAATAAATGTATACATTACCTCCAGTGTTGAAAATATTACGTAACAAATATTATTATTATTATTATTATTATTATTATTACATTCATAGGGAAGCCAAAACCCGTAGGTGTTACACACACTCACACACGGGAGGCTCGAACCGTGGTCCCGACATTAATAGGTCCAGCGCTTTACCACTGAGCTACGGGGCTTCAAATAGGAAAGTTTCACAGAAGCCCCGTAGCTCAATGGTAAAGCACTGGACCTGTTAATCTCAAGACCACGGTTCAAGCCTCCAGTCCACCTTTCTGTTTATTCATCGACAGGCCTTCATTACGACTCAGAGTTCAATATATATATATATATATATATATATATATATATATATATATATATATATATATATATAAAGTGTATTGATAAGTGACCACGGAATGAGCTTATCTTTGAGGATGGTTGGGTGGGCAGTTGATGCTGTCAGAAGCTTCTGTTTTCATCCCAATTAATCCCATTGTGACCCCAAATTAATTAATTTTGACCCCAAATTAATTAAGACCTGAATGAAAAACGAAAAATTTCGGGTAGACGAAAAAATGAAGAGGAACCAGACGAAATATAATGAAAAATCAACAACTATTGGATCAGTAGATACATTAATACAAAAAAAATAGGAAGAAATGGGGAAAGGGGGGGGATATGTTGGGAAAAGAAGTGTACTAAAATATATTTTGGAAGTGAGTATGTTGGGCAAAAGTGAGAAGAAAATTTTGAAAAAAAAGGACTGGGTAAAATGTGGATTGAATGGATGGATGAATGGATGGATGGATGAATGGATGGATGGATGGATGGGTGGGTGGATGGATGGATGGATGGATGGATGGATGGGTGGATGGATGGATGGATGGATGGATGGATGGATGGATGGATGGATGGATGGATGGATGGATGGGGTGAACTCTGGTGAACGATCAACTGTAGTGAACACGTGTTTTAGTCAACACACTCAGGTGTCTGCAATCAGACTCCCTCTGTGTTAAATTATAATACTGACTGACTGACAGACTGACGCATTATGCGACAGACTGGCTGACAGACACATGATGCGACAGACTGGCTGACAGACACATGATGCGACAGACTGACAGACACATGATGCGACAGACTGACTGACAGACACATGATGCGACAGACTGACTGACAGACACATGATGCGACAGACTGACGCATTATGCGACAGACTGGCTGACAGACACATGATGCGACAGACTGGCTGACAGACAAGAACTGGCTAAAAGACTGACAGACACACAGACGGATGAGGACACTGTTAAACCACGCACCTTCCGAACTTCATGAAGTTCTGTACACTTATTTTTAAAGGAGTGGACGGGTAAGCCAGCGGAAGGCCTCGGTCAGATGCCCAAAGCTCCAGCGGCGGGTCATCATACGACCCGCCTCAGGAAACACTTGTTCTCTTTCCTGATGAATCTTACCTAACCTCTGTACGTACATCATCACGTACACCGTCGACAACAGTGCCAATACTCTCGTCAATACACCTGTGGGACGTTCATTTCCATGCAGGTGGCCAGGTGGACGATCCAACATGCCAGACAATAGTCGTGACTGCTAGTCACTCACTCAGTGAGTCAGTCAGTGAGTCGGTGAGTCAACCAGCAGGCGAAACATTTCGCAACAAGTGTTGACACATATGTCTTATTCATCAGGTTGTGAGCACTGTACATCACTTGTGTTGGCACCGGTACGAGCACCGGTACACCCTGGCACCAGGCCGGGGCTGAGGGTGTAAGGAAATGAAAAACTCTCGAAACCTCTCAGAGGTATAACAGAGGTACACTACAGGTATATTACGAGTATATATCACCCACCAACAGTACGAGGCCAGCCAGTGAACGGTGTAGACGGCAGCGTAAACCAGAGAAAAACAATATACAATTCAATGACAGATGTAGGGTACAGAGAATTAAGTTTATTTAGGCACAGGTATACATAAATACAATTAATATACATAGTGTAAATTACCCACCTGGATAACCCAAAAAAAGTCAGACAAAGTGACAAATTTCCACTGGGGTCTTTGAGGAAGGGAGGAAGGAAGGAAGGAAGGAAGGAAGGAAGGAAGGAAGGAAGGGGAGGATAATTAACTGCAACGACTGCATGTGTAACAAAGCTGAAGATAACATCCACTGTAATGGTAACAGTAACTTCGTAAATAAATTCTTGTATTGGATGATTGTAAAACAAAAATGGCAAGAGAGACAGAGAGAGAGAGGTTACAGCCTGAGTACCTGTGTAGAGTAAGAGGGTGAGAGAGGTGAGGTGTGGACCTCTTAAAGAGGACAACTGCTCCGCTCACAAACTAAACTAAGGTGAGCCTTCCCTGTCAACACACCAGGTATATACACCGTGAGGTGTATATATCTCAGTGTACATACACAGAGATTTATTTAATCCCTACTTCAGTTATTAAAGTATTCTTGACTGGTGATGTACAGGTGATACGTAGCCTTGATGTCCCTCGTCTAGTGTATAGATTTTAAACCCCTTTTAACCAACTTAAAATATACATGAACAGGAGTATGTGGGAGGGGAAAAAACACGTTTTGGTTTATATTTGGTCTATATCATCGTCCCTGCGGCTAGGTCTCAGACTAGGCCTCCAAAATGAGACAATAGACATTACAAGAATAAGAAGTAATAAGTAACACACACAGATAGAAAGAAGAAAAGGTTTGTAAGATTTATCTGTTAGGTGTAAGATTTATACCTCAGGTGTAGGTAGATAGGTACTAGCTACACCACAGGTGGAAGTAGACAGGTACTGACTACACCACAGGTGGAAGTAGACAGATACTGACTACATCACAGGTGAAAGTAGACAGGCACTGACTACACCACAGGTGGATGTAGACAGGTACTGACTACATCACAGGTGGAAGTAGACAGGTACTGACTACACCACAGGTGGAAGTAGACAAATACTGACTACATCACAGGTGAAAGTAGACAGGCACTGACTACACCACAGGTGGATGTAGACAGGTACTGACTACATACACTCAAACAGACCAGGTCGACCAGTTGTATGTCTACAAGGACATACAACTGATTCAGTGTATAGTCCAACTATTTACCTGTGTTATACTCCCCTGTGTTATATTCACCTGTGGTATACTTACCTGTGTTATACTCCCCTGTGTTATATTCACCTGTGGTATACTTACCTGTGTTATACTCCCCTGTGTTATATTCACATGTGGTATACTTACCTGTGTTATACTCCCCATGTGCTATACTCCCCTGTGTTATACTCCCCTGTATTATATCCACCTGTGGTATACTTACCTGTTATACTCACCTGTGTTATGACGCAACCGAAGGAGTGCAACAAGGAACGCAGGAAGAAAAGGAATGAGGTATGGAACAGTGTGTGGAGTGGAAGAGGAGGTGGGGAGGAACAGCGGGGTGGGGAGGAACAGCGGGGTGGGGAGGAAAAAACAGCGGGTGGGGAGATAGGGACTGAAGACATATCCTCAACTCACCTGAAAAAATAAATAAAATAAAATTCATTAATATATAAACAGCACGTGAATGTACATTAATTATAACACACACACACACACACACACACACACCTGTCTTCAAAAGGGAACGTGACAAGTTCCTCAACTCGCTTCCTGATGAACCAGGCTGTGATATCTATATTGGCTGGTCTGCCTGCTGCTAGCACCAATAGTCTCAGTGATCATGGCATCTACTACACACGCACACACATCTATGGTGGCGTCTGGTTGTTGATGTCACATTAACAACAATCAGAACCTGTACACAGTTCTGGGGACCACTGCCCACCACAGCCTGGCTGATCACGTACTGAGAAACCTTGACTGTCCACACTGGCGTCTTGCTCTTCACTAATAATCCGGCAAAGACTAAACCCGTAGGGGTCATACAGCATCCGGGAAGGGCATCATAACCCCTGATGTCTGCAGTGTTACAGAATATACAAAACTTTCACTCTACACATCAGTTCAAATATTTGCATTATTGTCAACACTTAACATAAGCCTCCATGTAGTGAACACTTAACATAAGCCTCCATGTAGTGAACACTTAACATAAGCCTCCATGTAGTGAACACTTAACATAAGCCTCCATGGAGTGAACACTTAACATAAGCCTCCATGTAGTGAACACTTAACATAAGCCTCCATGTAGTGAACACTTAACATAAGCCTCCATGTAGTGAACACTTAACATAAGCCTCCATGGAGTGAACACTTAACATAAGCCTCCATGTAGTGAACACTTAACATAAGCCTCCATGGAGTGAACACTTAACATAAGCCTCCATGGAGTGAACACTTAACATAAGCCTCCATGGAATGAACACTTAACATAAGCCTCCATGGAATGAACACTTAACATAAGCCTCCATGGAGTGCAGGTCACATTTTTTTTATAATTAGTAATTTGGAAAATGCTGGAGGGACTGGTTTCAACTCTATACACTTAGGTAACCCTTTACATCACTTTGTATGTATATTCACGTGAATCTCTCTAGATGAGCGTGCACTGTGAACAACAGTGCACCAGGTATGTTGAAAATGGTATAAAATACAGTTAAGTTGATGATTAAGACACATGTGCAATAGCTGGGCATCTTCAGTCAAATGCAGAGGCAGCAAGTGTAGTAGTGAAATATAAATGTAATCAGTCCATTAAAATTGGAGATGTGAAGTGGTCAGTCCCTCAACTTGGAGGAGAGTTCAGCTCCATGGTCTGGAACGATATCGTTCCAGACCATGGAGCTGAACTCTCCTCCAGGTTGAGGGACTGATTACCTCAAATTCTTCCTCATCTTCCACCGTTCTTTGTATTGGACTGAAGCCACTGACTGACGAAACGTTTCCTCAATAAAGATTCACATATACTGCACAAGTGTCTCATTCTTCAACAGGTGACATACAACCTTAATGACTCTCGTGTGTCGATTGATTTTAAACTTAAGGGACATGTAAGTTTCAAATATAATCTACCTTGTCCATAATTACTATCGCATTTGGTTGGTGGCTAATCAGCTACCAACCATCATCTTACAAAAGCAAGAGACAGGAAGACTGTGTAATATATATCAGTGTAACTCAGGGAACAGACGGTCCACTGAGCGATAACACACTAAACATGAGGGTACCAAGACTCTTCAACATCCTCTTCAAATATAATGCAAATTACCAAGAGACTCTTGACCGTGTCTTCTAGACACAACTTGTAGAATTTCTGAGAAATATTTCTGATAAATGAGATTGTGGTGTCTGTAATAGGGCAGTGTGGCCGGGGTCATTACTCTCCACGTATTGTTGTTGTAGGTTTGCCGCTCCACGTAAGGAACGCGGAGTCCTCCTAGGATGGACTGGGTGCCGCAAGCATGAAAAACAGTCTGATTGACCAGGATGTGAAGTCAATACCCAAAAAACACAGAAATACAAAAGGAGAGGTAAATGCAGGTGCGCGCGTGTGTGTTTGTTTATGTTTGACCTCGCTGGTCAGCATTCACTGGTTGGTGGGGAGACGAAATTAACAGGCGATCTAGTGAACTGTATTTGTAGGCCCTGTTATGTTGAGCTAGTGATATACTGCTGGTGTGTGTGTGTGCGCACTGCCAGCACGCACAGCCTGACTGATCAACCCACTAACCACGAGTCAGGGAATCTACGACAGTTATACAACGTGTATATAGTCTGTCTTGGCAGGATTATTCTTGACAAGATTTCTCCTGACATGGTTAGTGAGTCGTGAAGTCTTTATCAGCTTCCAAGACTTAATAATGTGTATGTAGAGTTTACAGTGTGTGTGGAGAGTTTACAGTGTGTGTGGAGAGTTTACAGTGTGTGTGGAGAGTTTACAGTGTGTGTGGAGAGTTTACAGTGTGTGTGGAGAGTTTACAGTGTGTGTGGAGAGTTTACAGTGTGTGTGGAGAGTTTACAGTGTGTGTGGAGAGTTTACAGTGTGTATGTAGAGTTTACAGTGTGTATGTAGAGTTTACAGTGTGTGTGGAGAGTTTACAGTGTGTGTGGAGAGTTTACAGTGTGTGTGGAGACTTTACAGTGTGTTGGAGAGTTTACAGTGTGTGTGAGAGTTTACAGTGTGTGTGGAGAGTTTACAGTGTGTATGTAGAGTTTACAGTGTGTGTGGAGAGTTTACAGTGTGTATGTAGAGTTTACAGTGTGTGTGGAGAGTTTACAGTGTGTATGTAGAGTTTACAGTGTGTGTGGAGAGTTTACAGTGTGTGTGGAGAGTTTACAGTGTGTGTGGAGAGTTTACAGTGTGTGTGGAGAGTTTACAGTGTGTGTGGAGAGTTTACAGTGTGTGTGGAGAGTTTACAGTGTGTGTGGAGAGTTTACAGTGTGTGTGGAGAGTTTACAGTGTGTGTGGAGAGTTTACAGTGTGTATGTAGAGTTTACAGTGTGTGTGGAGAGTTTACAGTGTGTGTGGAGAGTTTACAGTGTGTGTGGAGAGTTTACAGTGTGTGTGGAGAGTTTACAGTGTGTGTGGAGAGTTTACAGTGTGTGTGGAGAGTTTACAGTGTGTGAGAGTTAATGTGAGAGTTTACAGTGTGTGTGGAGAGTTTACAGTGTGTGTGGAGAGTTTACAGTGTGTGTGGAGAGTTTACAGTGTGTGTGGAGAGTTTACAGTGTGTGTGGAGAGTTTACAGTGTGTGTGGAGAGTTTACAGTGTGTGTGGAGAGTTTACAGTGTGTGTGGAGAGTTTACAGTGTGTGTGGAGAGTTTACAGTGTGTGTGGAGAGTTTACAGTGTGTGTGGAGAGTTTACAGTGTGTGTGGAGAGTTTACAGTGTGTGTGGAGAGTTTACAGTGTGTGTGGAGAGTTTACAGTGTGTGTGGAGAGTTTACAGTGTGTGTGGAGAGTTTACAGTGTGTGTGGAGAGTTTACAGTGTGTGTGGAGAGTTTACAGTGTGTGTGGAGAGTTTACAGTGTGTTTGGAGAGTTTACAGTGTGTGTGGAGAGTTTACAGTGTGTGTGGAGAGTTTACAGTGTGTGTGGAGAGTTTACAGTGTGTGTGGAGAGTTTACAGTGTTTATGGAGAGTTTACAGTGTGTTTGTAGAGAGTTTTAAGTATATTCACTAACATTAACATGACCACCTCTTCACACACTGGTTCTTCCTAGTGTTCCCTCACTGCGTGTTTCCCTCTTCCTACCTCTCCTTTTCCTCGTTCTCCTATTCTTCCCATTCTTCCTCTCATACACTTCTTCTATACTTCCCCTCCCTCTTACTGAACCCACCCCCTCTCTACCCCTCCCTCCCCCACACCCACACTAAAGAAGGGTTGCTAGCAACAATAAGCAGCAGCAGCAGCAGCAGCAAACAACCAGGGACCAAGATGAAACTATTTAAAGCAGTTACATCAGTGTGTTGCAACACACTGATCATCAACACTGTCTTTATTCTCTGGCAGCACCTGTTCTTCCATAGTCTGTGTCCCTTTGACAACACTAAAAGTCTAAGTACCCGCTGTGCTTGTTATATAACGTCCTTCGTCTCACACAAATTGCTCAGTCTTGGTTAGTCGCTTTGTTACGCTGCTTCCTGTACAGCTGTGTGAGTAAGTGCGACTTTGGCTTAATGCAGATAAGTGCATGTCCACACGGAGGATCAAGCCTGCATCACTCCCTCTTCTCAATGACCCCACACGGACGGAGGATCAAGCCAGCATCACTCCCTCTTCTCAGTGACCCCACACGGACGGAGGATCAAGCCTGCATCACTCCCTCTTCTCAATGACCCACACGGACGGAGGATCAAGCCTGCATCACTCCCTCTTCTCAGTGACCCCACACGGACGGAGGATCAAGCCTGCATCACTCCCTCTTCTCAATGACCCCACACGGACGGAGGATCAAGCCAGCATCACTCCCTCTTCTCAGTGACCCCACACGGACGGAGGATCAAGCCTGCATCACTCCCTCTTCTCAATGACCCCACACGGACGGAGGATCAAGCCTGCATCACTCCCTCTTCTCAATGACCCCACACGGACGGAGGATCAAGCCTGCATCACTCCCTCTTCTCAATGACCCCACACGGACGGAGGATCAAGCCTGCATCACTCCCTCTTCTCAATGACCCCACACGGACGGAGGATCAAGCCAGCATCACTCCCTCTTCTCAATGACCCCACACGGACGGAGGATCAAGCCAGCATCACTCCCTCTTCTCAATGACCCCACACGGACGGAGGATCAAGCCTGCATCACTCCCTCTTCTCAATGACCCCACACGGACGGAGGATCAGCCAGCATCACTCCTCTTCTCAATGACCCAACACGGACGGAGGATCAGCCGCATCACTCCTCTTCTCAATGACCCCACACGGACGGAGGATCAAGCCAGCATCACTCCCTCTTCTCAATGACCCCACACGGACAGCAGGATCAAGCCGCATCACTCCCTCTTCTCAATGACCCCACACGGACGGAGGATCAAGCCAGCATCACTCCCTCTCTCCCCTCAGATGACCCCACACGGACGGAGGATCAAGCCAGCATCACTCCCTCTTCTCAAGTGACCCCACACGGACGGGAGAGATCATACCCCACGGACATCAGCATCACTCTCTTCTCATGACCCCACACGGACGGAGGATCAAGCCTGCATCACTCCCTCTTCTCAATGACCCCACACGGACGGAGGATCAAGCCTGCATCACTCCCTCTTCTCAATGACCCCACACGGGTTAAATTCTACCCCACGAACATAAAAGTATTTCACTACTGCATTTATTTTTCCCTGACCAAACGAATCTCTTTCCCTACTCGTACTGTACTCGGATACTACTGACAAAGTGTTGACGTGGGCTTCAGGAGACTTACTGAACCGTCAGTAAGTCTGGTGGTTCTTGCCCTGGAAGTGATATGGCATTATAACACCACTTTAATCCTCGACCGTCAGTAGGACCTCTGTACTGAGAGGTTTGTCTCCAAAGGTTACACGACCAGACATTACTTAGCAGGTCACGTCACAAAGTTAAGATGAACCTCAATTTTCTAAGATGCAAACTTTTTTAATCCAAAGAACATGTAGTTATGTCTCTCTTCTTGCCCCAAGAACGTGTAGTTATACCCCTCTATTCTTACCCCAAGAACGTGTAGTTATACCCCTCTATTCTTACCCCAAGAACGTGTAGTTATACCCCTATATTCTTACCCCAAGAACGTGTAGTTATACCCCTGTATTCTTACCCCAAGAACGTGTAGTTATACCCCTCTATTCTTACCCCAAGAACGTAGTTATATCCCTCTATTCTTACCCCAAGAACGTGTAGTTATACCTCTATTCTTACCCTAAGAACGTGAGTTATATCCCTCATTCTTACCCCAAGAACGTGTAGTTATATCCCTCTATTCTTACCCCAAGAACGTGTAGTTATACCCTCTATTCTTACCCCAAGAACGTGTAGTTATACCCTATATTCTTACCCAAGAACGTGTAGTTATCCTGTATTCTTACCCCAGAACGTAGTTATACCCCTCTATTCTTACCCCAAGAACGTAGTTATATCCCTCTATTCTTACCCCAAGAACGTGTAGTTATACCCCTCTATTCTTACCCTAAGAACGTGTAGTTATATCCCTCTATTCTTACCCCAAGAACGTGTAGTTATATCCCTCTATTCTTACCCCAAGAACGTGTAGTTATATCCCTCTATTCTTACCCCAAGAACGTGTAGTTATATCCCTCTATTCTTACCCCAAGAACGTGTAGTTATATCCCTCTATTCTTACCCCAAGAACGTGTAGTTATATCCTCTATTCTTACCTCAAGAACGTGTAGTTATATCCCTCTATTCTTACCCCAAGAACTGTAGTTATCCCTATTCTTACCCTAAGAACGTGTAGTTATATCCCTCTATTCTTACCCCAAGAACGTGTAGTTATATCCTCTATTCTTACCCCAAGAACGTGTAGTTATATCCCTCTATTCTTACCCCAAGAACGTGTAGTTATATCCTCTATTCTTACCCCAAGAACGTGTAGTTATATCCTCTATTCTTACCCCAAGAACGTGTAGTTATATCCCTCTATTCTTACCCCAAGAACGTGTAGTTATATCCCTCTATTCTTACCCCAAGAACGTGTAGTTATATCCCTCTATTCTTACCCCAAGAGCGTGTAGTTATATCTCTCTGTTCTTACCCAAAGATCAAATAGTTATGTCTCTTCTAACCCAAAGAACACAATCTCTTCTTTATTGAATGTGTATGTTTTAGTTCACACACACACACACACACACACACACACACACACACACACACACACACACACACACACACACACACACACACACACAAAGAAAGTAACGAAACAAAAAAATCTATATTTCCTCCCTCACCACCACCACTAGAAACTCTTCAGATCGAAATTTAAAGCTGCACTGTCCATCTCCTATCACGCACACCTGTGTGACCACCTCTCACACAGTAATTTAATGTTAATAATATATATGTCGTGACGAATAGGTAAAATTTGCTATTTTGGCTTAAATAGCAACGCTCTTCTTACCGAATAAGGCAAGCGAAAATTTCTGTATGCAATAATTTCGTAAAAATCATTCTGAAGCTAACGAAAAAAAAAATATATTTCATTGTGTTTGTTTATTATTAAATTATTGTAAACTTATCTAGAATATATTTAGTTGGATTAGGCTAAATTAAACTGCACTTGTTATAATAAGAATAGATAAGTTTTCTAAGGTTCTTTTGGTACAAAATTATTAATTTTTACATAAACATAAATAAAAAATATATATCTTTAAACTATAAGAGAAAATTTAAAAAAAGGACTTAATTTTAAAAGAGTTCTTGCTAATTGACTATTTTACCTATTCGGCACGACATATATATATATATATATATATATATATATATATATATATATATATATATATACACTAACTGCACAAATTACTGGTGTGGTTTTGGAGGGGGAAGTGCAGTACGTGTACACTCATTTTTTAATCAGATAAATCTATCATTCAACTATTTAAGTCAATTAAATTATCACGAGAGAGGGAGAGAGAGAGAGAGAGAGAGAGAGAGAGAGAGAGAGAGAGAGAGAGAGAGAGAGAGAGAGAGAGAGAGAGAGAGAGAGATGGAGGAGAAAAGGTGAGGTGGAGCAGAAAGGTGGAGGGAAGGAGAAGGATTAAGTCTCATAACTCAAAACCAGCTCGATACCAAACAAATACAGCTGGCACTGACGCTGGCACTAACACCGTCACTGGCGCTGGCACTGACAACGAACCAGGAGAGCTATTTCTTCGATTTTGTACTCTTCATCAAATATTTAAGCCTCTCAAGGTAAGGGTCATATACCACCTGGAGGAATGGGCGGGGGTATGAGGGAATGACAGCTGGGGAATGAGAGATAAGGGAATGAGAAATAGGGAAATTTGGGAGATGAAACGGGACATAATCACCTCCCATACAAGGGAGGACAGCTCTAATTCCTTGCATCAAGAACCCCTCTTCCCCTTACAACACCCATCACAAAATTTCTCATCAAAGAATTTCAAGTAGGAGCTTTTGTACAGTTACATTTGTTTCTTATTTTTTTTGAGAAATAAATAGCCACTGACAGCACGAGTACTGTGCTTATACAGGGAAATACACTACAACTATTCTGTATTTATTTATTTATACAGGGAAATACACTAAAACTATTCTGTATTTATTTATTTATACAGGGAAATACACTGCCACTGTTAGCACTGTTGACTTTCTAAATAGAGCCGTACATAACTGTATTGGAAAGTACAGTACCCGGGAAGTACAGTACCCTGGGAAGTACAGTACCCTGGAAAGTACAGTACCCTGGGAAGTACAGCACCCTGGGAAGTACAGCACCCTGGGAAGTACAGTACCCTGGGAAGTACAGTACCCTGGGAAGTACAGTACCCTGGGAAGTACCCTGGGAAGTCAGCCCTGGGAAGTACAGTACCCTGGGAAGTACAGTACCCTGGGAAGTACAGCACCCTGGGAAGTACAGCACCCTGGGAAGTACAACACCCTGGGAAGTACAGTACCCTGGGAAGTACAGTACCCTGGGAAGTACAGCACCCTGGGAAGTACAGTACCCTGGGAAGTACAGTACCCTGGGAAGTACAGCACCCTGGGAAGTACAGTACCATGGAAAGTGCATAACATGGAAGGTACCATTGTCTATTAAGAGGAAGACAAAATAGAGAAGAAATTTTGATTGGGAAAACGTTTCTCCCCATTAAGAGCTCTACACGGAGCGAAATGTTGCAGTGAAAGTTTCTTCTATAACTTGTGTGTGTGTCTTGGTATCTGAAGCCACGAGACACTTCACGAACGCAGGAAAATACACACATCTGTTTTGGGCGAGACGCTGACCCAATAAAAATGTGTTCTAAGTCTTTTCTTTAGAGTCAGGAACTCTCAAGAGCCACAAGAAAGTTTGAAAGGTGTGTACGAAACGTAGATAGAAGAATGATGAGATTACAAGAGTTTAAGACAGGTGTACACCTGTATCTCTCCCCACACTCGTCCCACAGAACTACACCTGTATCTCTCCCCACCACACTCGTCCCACAGAACTACACCTGTATCTCTCCCCACCACACTCGTCCCACAGAACTACACCTGTATCTCTCCCCACACTCGTCACACAACACAGTACACAAATCTACACCTGTATCTCTCCCCACCACAACAATACATTACATTATACACAGTGTGGTTTCTGCGACAGAAAAGGAGACAATCTGACGACACTGTTAACAAGAGAAAGACCGAGAGTCGAGAGAAACATCAAGTGTAATATAAACATGGTAGTTGAGGCGTGAGGGGACTGTGATGAGTGTCATGGGTGCCAGTGCCACCACACGAGAGGAAGGAGGGATGCTTTGACCTCTTGCTTTTGTTTGCCCTAAAATGCTGATAAAAGACTAAGGGAATGAACACCTTTTATCCCTTTACTTTTGATGAGTTTCCAGAATCTTTCTACTCCCGGAGCCCGGGCTTGTCTGGTCAACCAGACTGTTGCTGCTGGCGGCCCATTAGCCCACATATTCACAGCCTGGTTGATCTGGCACTTGGTGGAGATCCTTGTCCAGCAGCGTTTCCTATTAAGAATAATTGAACTAAACACTCTCAAGGTTAAGAGACTAAACAAGTAAACTCACGCTTAATCAATAAAACTGTTCGGGAAAAAACTCTAGCACCGGAAATATTCTGCTTGAAGATTAAAAAGTCACAATGCCACGGCTGGAAAAATTCCCCAAAACCCGAATGGACAACAGTGGCAATAAGTCACTTAGTCTGACTTTTTTTGGGTTATCCTGGTACGTAATTTACACACGTTACTATGTATGATAATTTATGTAACTGTGTTTGTGTACCCGTACCTAAATAAACTTAGTTAACCCCTTACTGAACAGAGGAACCGCAATCTACTCTATTGTCCTCTGGCCTCTACTTTTCTCCACTCAGTTGTGACTTGACAATGGTCCAGGACGGACCCAAGCGTCCTCATACGGTTCGTCTCCTAAATGCGGGTTTTTGGTAAATAATTCTCTCTAATAGTCACGGGAGCCAGAGTTGGTGATGGTACCGAAGGCGTACGTAAGCTGAGACTGATACCCTCTACGATTGTTACTCAGAGGTGTTTCTACGACTGAGGTAGTTCAAATCCCACTCACCCCCATCCATGTCTTGTCCCCACTCACCCGCCATTCTCCCCATGACCTTCAACTTGACACCATACAAGCTATCATGACTCTCTCACGGTAAATGTCATCCAGTCATATCCGCCCCACTATGACAGTGACAATACTAGCACTCTCACTGTGCCTTGCTGCTGCTAGTGATGTTGCTGTTGTTTCTACCAATGCTACTACCATCACTATCAACAAATCACTATCTTCATTTTACAACGAAATTTTTATACGAGAAGTGAAGGTTCTCTGCACATTGTCCGGAACTGCGATTTTGCCTGCCTTGAAATGTGTTGTTAGTGTGCAGTAAGATTTCATTTCTCTGAGCCTGAAGCCTGCCTCACCCTCTGCTCTTCCTTCTACTCTGAAACCTCACCCACCTATCACTGAGGCCTCAATCATCACTGAAGCCTCACCCACCCATCACTGAAGCCTCACCCACCCATCACTGAAGCCTCACCCACCCATCACTGAAGCCTCACCCACCCATCACTGAAGCCTCACCCACCCATCACTGAAGCCTCACCCACCCATCATTGAAGCCTCACCCACCCATCACTGAAGCCTAACCCACCTATCACTGAAGCCTCACCCACCCATCACTGAAGCCTCACCCACCCATCACTGAAGCCTCACCCACCTATCACTGAAGCCTCACCCACCCATCACTGAGGCCTCACCCACCCATCACTGAAGCCTCACCCACCCATCACTGAAGCCTCACCCACCTATCACTGAAGCCTCACCCACCCATCACTGAAGCCTCACCCACCCATCACTGAAGCCTCACCCACCCATCACTGAAGCCTCACCCACCTATCACTGAAGCCTCACCCACCCATCACTGAAGCCTCACCCACCTATCACTGAAGCCTCACCCACCCATCACTGAAGCCTCACCCACCCATCACTGAAGCCTCACCCACCCATCACTGAAGCCTCACCCACCTATCACTGAAGCCTCACCCACCCATCACTGAAGCCTCACCCACCTATCACTGAAGCCTCACTCACTACTATTAAGTCGTTCACAGCTGCCACAACCAATAATCCTGCTCGTCCCTTCCCACTTGTTCCTCCACCAACCATCGTCCTCTTCCTACCACCACCATAGCCACCACCACCACACTTGAGACGGGCGTGGGAGGAGTGAATAGCTGGATGATCAGTAAGTGTCGTGAAGAGCCTTACGATGGCACTGCTGGCACTTAAGTTGGCCCAGCTTCTTTCCTCTACCTCTCTCTCTCTCTCTCACACACACACACACAGTAAGACGAGAGAGAGATGGGTGGGTAGATTGCGTTTTCTTGGACTGTAAGAAGGCGTTTGACACAGTTCCACACTAGAAATTAGTGCAAAAGCTAGAGGGCCGGGCAGGGATAACAGGGAAGGCACTGCAATGGATCAGGGAATACCTGTCGGGAAGACTACAGCGATTCATGGTACGTGACGAGGTGTCAGAGTGGGCACCTATGACGAGCGGGGTTCCACAGGAGTCAGTCCTAGGACCGGTACTGTTTCTGATATATGTGAACGTCATGGCGGAAGGAATAGACTCAGAAGTGTCCGTTTGCAGATGATGTGAAGTTGATGAGAATAATTCAATCGGACGAGGACCAGGAAGAACTACAAACGGATCTGGACAGGCTGCAGGCCTGGTCCAGAAACTAGCTTCTGGAGTTCAACCCCACCAAGTGCAAAGTCATGAAGATTGGGGAAGGGCAAAGAAGACCGCAGCCGGAGTACAGTCTAGGGGGCCAGAGACTACAGACCTCACTCAAGGAAAAGGATCTTGGGGTGAGTATAACACGGGGCACATCTCCTGAGGCGCACATCAACCAAATAACTGCTGCAGCATACGGGCGCATGGCAAACCTAAGAATAGCATTCCGACATCTTAATAAGGAATCATTCAGGACACTGTACAACGTGTACGTTAGGCCCATACTGGAGTACACAGCACCAGTTTGGAACCCAAACCTAGCCAAGCACGTAAAGAAATTAGAGAAAGTGCAAAGGTTTGCAACAAGACTGGTCCCGGAGCTAAGGGGCATGTCCTACGAGGAGTGGTTAAGGGAAATCGACCTGACGACACTGGATGACAGTAGAGATAGGGGGATATGATAATGGCATATAAAATACTAAGAGGAATCGACAAGGTGGGCAGAGACAGGATGTTCCAGAGATGGGACACAGCAACAAGGGGTCACAGTTGGAAGTTGAAGACTCAGATGAACCACAGGGATGTTAGGAAGTATTTCTTCAGCCACAGAGTTGTCAGGAAGTGGAACAGTCTGGGAAGTGATGTAGTGGAGGCAGAATCCATACATAGCTTTAAGAAGAGATATGGTAAAGTTCATGGAGCAGGAAGAGTGACCTAGTAGCGGCCAGTGAAGATTCGGGGCCAGGAGCTTGTGAATCGATCCCTGCAACCACAACTAGGTAAGTACAACTAGGTGAGTACACACACACACGATAAGGCTATTGGAGCCTTATCGTGGACCTAGTAGCGACTAGCGAAGAGGCGGGACCAGGAGCTATTAATCGACCCCTGCAACCACAAATAGGTGAGTATATATACACACACACACGCTCGTACGTGCAACCCTGAGCAACCTTGATGAGCAAGCCGGACCTGTGCTACACGCCACACCAACCACACTGAGGGGTAGCATAACCAAACTAGTCTACATTCACAGTTGCATATTCTCACGTCCACAACTGAACATTTCCTAATTTCCCTCGACCACCTTGATGCCAGACGTATCACAGTGTTTTTTTTTAATTTGCTTTATGTGTTGTTAAATACAATTTTTTAAAAGTTTATATAACCTAACTCAATCTTATTTGTATACATTTAATGTCCTTACATACACATGTAATGTTTATTGCCCTTGTAGTTTAAAGTTAGGCCTAAGCGTGCCCGAAATGCTCTGCATAACCATGGGCTTTATGCATTAAAGTGTCACATATTTATGTATAAATAATGTACCCTGTGGAAAAAACCCTCTGAATTGGAATTTGAGCTAACATAACCTTCCAAGTTCAATGTCATGGTCAGCACCCCCTAACGTCCCTCCCTTTCTCCCCCTCCTTGAAGTCTCCTACCAGGCAATATTCCCTCCCCCTCCTTGAAGTCTCCTACCAGGCAATACACCCTCCCCCTCCTTGAAGTCTCCTATGAGGCAATACACAATCCCCCTCCTTGAAGTCTCCTATGAGGCAATACACCCTTCCCCTTCTTGAAGTCTTCCACCAGGCAATACAGCCTCCCCCTCCTTGAAGTCTTCCACCAGGCAATACAGCCTCCCCCTCCTTGAAGTCTTCCACCATGCAATACACCCTCCCCCTCCTTGAAGTCTTCCACCAGGCAATACAGCCTCCCCCTCCTTGAAGTCTTCCACCATGCAATACACCTCCCTCCTTGAAGTCTTCCACCAGGCAATACAGCCTCCCCTCCTTGAAGTCTTCCACCAGGCAATACAGCCTCCCCTCCTTGAAGTCTTCCACCATGCAATACACCCTCCCCCTCCTTGAAGTCTTCCACCAGGCAATACAGCCTCCCCCTCCTTGAAGTCTTCCACCAGGCAATACAGCCTTCCCCTCCTTGAAGTCTTCCACCAGGCAATACAGCCTCCCCCTCCTTGAAGTCTTCCACCAGGCAATACACCTCCCCTCCTTGAAGTCTTCCACCATGCAATACAGCCTCCCCTCCTTGAAGTCTTCCACTAGGCAATACACCTCCCCTACTTGAAGTCGTCCACCATGCAATACACCTCCCCTCTTGAAGTCTTCCACCAGGCAATACAGCCTCCCCCTCCTTGAAGTCTTCCACCAGGCAATACAGCCTCCCCCTCCTTGAAGTCTTCCACCATGCAATACACCCTCCCCCTCCTTGAAGTCTTCCACCATGCAATACACCCTTCCCCCTCCTTGAAGTCTTCCACCAGGCAATACAGCCTCCCCCTCCTTGAAGTCGTCCACCATGCAATACACCCTTCCCCCTCCTTGAAGTCTTCCACCAGGCAATACAGCCTCCCCCTCCTTGAAGTCTTCCACCATGCAATACACCCTCCCCCTCCATGAAGTCTTCCACCAGGCAATACACCCGCAAGGATCGCCAACAAAATCATCCACGCGAGATACATTATACAACACATGTTCAAACAAATCACGCTGGTACACACATTCAACACCAGAAAACATCTGCCGCCCGGCTCTCTCCGCCTCATCCTGTACACAGATTTGAAATGTCCTAAAAACAGACACACAAACATGGCCTAAATTAACATATACCATTTCAGAAACATTTCCTAAACTTCATTTTCGCTAGATTTGTGTAATGTACGGGCCAGAACGCAGTAATTACGAATAAATTCCTGAAAATTGTCACATTATTTTAACCCACTGGCCTTAAACCTGTCGGATTTTGTTTCCATGTGAAGTTGGCGAGGCTTTCTGAAGCAGTGCTGAGGCTCACCACATGTTTACATGATGTAATCTCTCCTCACTTTGCTACGCTGCAGACATGTTATGAAAATCCTGACACGGCTCATTTCATTAATTTAACTTTATTATGTCTAGTCTGAGCTTTATTTGCTAATTTCACGACGTTACAAGCCATTTTTTAAGAGATAAATCAAACAGGTGTAAACAGCAACCTAGATGAAATGGCCTAATTATAGGCTAAGTATGAAAATATTCACAACATGCAAAAAATACGAAACGTGCTCTTTCGGACAACGTTTCACCCCGTGTAGAGCTTTACCAAGTCGTCACGATAAAGCTTTACCCAGTGATATATCATTCAATTTTGTTTTCAAATTTTTTTTTTTTCATCGTCAAACATTACGCTCTTTGATGCTTGGGAATTTCTTTCACTAGGCTATAATTAAGTTACAGGCAAGTCGAAAGTAGTAAGGATCTGGTTGATTAGTTGGGTTTAAAGTTTATCAGCTACACGAAGGTCATTAAAGCAACATGTCATCTGTTCACCACCAATAGTAAATACTTGAATCATCAAATACATAGGCGAATTAGGATTAAACCAAGTAAATCAGATTATATATATATATATATATAAATAATATATATATATATATATATATATATATATATATATATATATATATATATATATATATATATATATATATATATATATATATTCCCTCCACGTGTACACTGTTGCCCTCAGTGCACACATCAGGAGAGAAATACTCTTGAGAATATACACAAACTTGGTTAACCTAGTCTAACTTTACAAACCCAAGGAGCCTGGCTTATTTCTGTTGGGATCCATTGATCCTCTTTCTCAAGACGCTCACCACGATAGTCGAGTACTTGAGGGAAAAGAAACGTTGCAGAACAAGGCTTTATTAAAACGAGGTTTCGCCCAGGAATGCTCGCCTTGGTGAAAGACATGTTTAACATTTTGGAATCTTTATTCCCGAAACGTTTTGTCTACGCAGTAGGATTCTTCAGTCGAATACAGAGGTAAGTATATTGGAGATAGCAGAAACTACCTCAGTATTCCACTGAGAAGGTCCAAGTAATCACGATACAATGACAATGGTGATAGGTAGGGAAATATCAACCAATCCAGGTACTATCATAGTTCCTGTCGTGCAAACTAGGCAGATCAATCTCGTGAAGTATTGTCTGAATTCAATTTACACACATGTTTACTTCTCCGTGTGTTTTCTCATGGCACTTATTCCTGAAATATTTCCTCTACCATTACCGTGACCGGGTCTAAGAAGTCACGGGGCTATAGTCCACGAAGACACTAACGGATATACAGGATATAATAAAGACAAAGGGTATATACACCCGGAAGATGTCTCTCTGTATATACCTTTCACAGCTTACTTATTATTTTTGAGTAAAATATTCTTGACTGACGTACAGATGACATGCACTCTTAATGGCCCTCTGGGTAATCAACAGTCTTTAACCCCAATTAATTAACCAATTAGGCAAGGTATTTTTGTAGAGAAGATTTAAATACAAAATGTAGGGGAATATGAGTGAGTGAGATGGGCCTGCCTAGCATAGGCCAACAGGTCAGCTGCAGCGTTCCTTCCTTCTCGTGTTCTTAAGAAGACAAGACTGTTGCAGCTGAGGACGGAGAAGCACAAGAGAGAGCTGCAGCATCAAGACACAGGCCACAACTCTGCTGCACTGGACTGACACCAATTAGATTATAACACCACTAACACGACGCCTGCCTGACACAACACAACTTTACTTCACCCACTCCATCATCCACCCTCTTCCTCTTCTTCCTTTCTCCATTTCTTCCTTTTCCTTCTTCCTCCACATTTTTTTCCTTTTCCTCGACCTCAACTTTTACAAACCGTTTTCTATGACATCCCACATTATTATAACCTTTTAAAAAAGTTTTAAGAAGCAAGATCACAAAGTATATAGATATTAAAAAATTGCACAAGCCAAGGAAGCAGCATGGGTTTAAGGCAGGTTGCTCCTGCCTCTCGCAATTACGTGGCCTTGGATCCGCTGGAAGACAAACAAAATGAAATGTTCAAAATGGAATAAAATACCGACAAAGTTGATGATAAGACATGTGCAACAGTTTGGTATCTTTACTGCTGAAATGTTTCGCCTATACAGTAGGCTTCTTCGAATACAGAGGCAGCAGGTGTAGTAGCAAAATAAAGATGATGTAATCTGTCCCTCAACCTTGGAGAAACAGTATTTGAGGTGGTCAGTCCCTCAGCCTGGAGAAGAATTCAACTCCATCAGATGTACTATACACAGACTGTGTAACTGTGCACAAACAGCGGCGTGCAAAGGGAATAATCGGAAAAGTCGGCAGATGGGTTTTTAGCTTTCCAACAAATATACTGCACATTGAAAAGTTGTTTCCCAAGGTACCCCCCTCCTCGTTTTCCTCCTCGTCATATCCAACAGAGAGACACAAACCATAATACAGAATCATCCTTTGCAGACAACACAAGAATTTACACAAGTGGCATCGATGGAGGACGCTACAAATCTTTCAGCAGATATAAATTAAGTCTTGCGGTAGGCCAAGGAAAACTATGTGATGCTCAATGAGAACAATTTTCAATTACTACGTTATGGAAAAAAAATAGAAAATATGAACTAGAACAGAGTTTAAAACTAATTCTAACCACACAATAGATTAAGGGCTAAGGTGTGATAATGTCAGAGGATCTAACATTCAATGAAAGATTATATAAGTGTTGTCATCACGACCGCGAGGAAAATGATAGGATGGAAAATGAGAATCTTTAAAACAAGAGATGCCAAGAAAATGATAATCATTTTTAAGTCCTTGTTTTCTCTAGGATATAATATTCCCTGAATTAAACCTGAATACCTTCCACATCCCCCACAGGCGCTGTATAATCCTACGGATTTAGCGCTTCCCCCTTGATTATAATAATAATAATAATATTACTGCACATTAACAGTTAGCCCCTTTTAGGGCTTGCGAAGTTGCAAACCTAGAGAATGTAGAGAACTTTCACTACTCGTATAATCTCAGTGAAGTACCTAATTTACTCGGAACTTTTGAAATCCTTCAACATGTACTCCCTGGAATGTAGACAAGAAAGATACATCATAATTTACACCTGGAAAATATAAATGGACTGGTCCCAAATCTGCACACACAAATCACTCCCTACGAAAGCAAGAGGCCGGGCAGACTGTACTAAAAAAACCCAGTGAAAACAGGAGGTGCCATGAGTACACTGAGAGACAATATAATAAGTGTATGAGGCCCCAAAGACTTTTCAATAGCCTCCCATCATGCACCATGTCTTCAAGAGGGAACTGGATAAGTTCCTAAAGTCAGATCCTGATCAGCTGCAGACCTGCCGGAAGCCTTATCCTAAATTACAGACCTGATACAGGCTATATCCTATGCCAAAAAGAGTTGGATAAAAGGTATTCTCACAATGCAGTGCATTTAATAACAGGATTCTTGTGTCCAAACTCTTTAGTCCACAATAGGACGCGCCTTGTATCCAGGTGCGTGACTGCCCTTCTTGTCCAGTGGCGGCGTCCCACAACTCTCTTCCAGGAATAATGCAGCCTCGTTAATGACCCCCAGGCTCTCTCTCTCTCCAGTACTAGTGACCTACTCCACGCCCACGATACTGACTCTTAAGATGTACTGGCTTACACGAGTAGTACTGGTGACTTACACGAGTAGTACTGGTGACTTACACGAGTAGTACTGGTGACTTACACGAGTAGTACTGGTGACTTACACGAGTAGTACTGGTGACTTACACGAGTAGTACTGGTGACTTACACGAGTAGTACTGGTGACTTACACGAGTAGTACTGGTGACTTACACGAGTATACTGGTAACTTACACGAGTAGTACTGGTGACTTACACGAGTAGTACTGGTGACTTACACGAGTAGTACTGGTGACTTACAGTAGTAGTGACTTACACGAGTAGTACTGGTGACTTACACGAGTAGTACTGGTGACTTACAGTAGTAGTGACTTACACGAGTAGTAGCAGTAGTAGTGACTTACACGAGTAGTAGCAGTAGTAGTGACTTACACGAGTAGTAGTAGTAACGACTTACACGAGCAGTAGTAGTGACTTACACAAGTATTAGTAGTAGTGGCTTCCACGAGTAATAGTGACTTAACCGTCGTCCACGGTACTATCACACTCCCTCACGAGCCACCATCTCTACTTCTACGAAGCAGACACTTACATACCACTACAATACTTTTATTAGTGATTTTAGCATAAAAAAATTAACATTACTAGTTCGCTTCAACCCTTATTAATTTTCGGCTTTTTTTTTACAAACAGCTGCTATCAATATCAATTTGCTGCTGTATATATATATATATATATATATATATATATACAGCATTCTTTTATTCGTTGTAAATAAAAGTATCGAGAGAGAGAAAGAGTCTTCATAAGACATAAGGATAACGAGGTCTCTCCTTCCTCCCCTCCCTGGCTCCTGTCTTGGCAGCTCTCTCAGCAAGCAAGCAAAAAGAAGACAAAAGCCAGAGGGAGGTGACCTTTTCCAAGTGAACCGTAGCCAGCCCAAGAGTCGACAGACAATAACAAAGGACCTGGGATCCAGCAGCTCCCTGCCTCGCCAGCGATCACACGATACAAAAATAGAACGTATCTCTCTCTCTCTCCTGCTCTCGGCTAGTCTGTATACAGAGTCCAAGAGGAAACATGCAAAGGAAGAGGACTCGCTTTGAGTCATCTTTGTCGTCGCCTTCTTGAGCTCTACCCTCTCTTCTTTTATCCTCTTTTGAGAAAGACGGAGCACGCCAGAAACCCTACAAAGAGCCAAAATATTGTGACCATACACACTGTCGCTACAAAAATATATACACCAAGGTGAATATATCTTAGTGTATATACTCTGCGAGGTGTGTATCACTCAATATATAAAACTAATTTTACTTTAATCCTTATCTAAGTGATTAAAGTACTCTTGGCTGGTAATAAATGTCACATGAAGCCTTAGCAGCCATTGCCTAGTCGATAGACTTCAAACCTAATAAAGCAACTGCGTTTTCACTATGATGTACATATGAGGCGTTGCCGATAGTAAGGTTGTTTGGCTGGCTTGTTGAGTCTGAAGTCTATTATATGAGGGTCATTGAGGCTGCCTCTCACCAGTACTCCACCAGCCTTAACTACTGTAATGATTTCATTAGGGACTGGAAGACCTACACCTCTTGTTGTATATACTCTGGGAGATACCAGGCAATCAAATTTGATATAAAGACATGGAGGGTAGCTCCGGCTGCTGTGATCAAAAGCCCTTCACTTGCATCAAGGCACCCAGCCTTTCTTTCGAGGTAAAGTGTGCATGAACGTGAAGGATATTTTCGGTGGTCAGCGCCCCCGCGGCACGGTCCCAGACCAGGTCTCTCGGTGGATCAAGGCCTGATCAACCATAGTGTTACTGCTGGCTGCAACAAGTCCAATGTACGAACCAACAGACCGGCTGGTCAGTAAATTATTTGAGGAACTTGTCCAGTTTTTTCATGAAGACAGCCAGAAGTTTGTTGGTAATTCCCCTTCTGTACGAAGCCTGGACGTTAAAAAGTCGTGGCCCTCTGACACTCGTAGAGTTCTCCTAGTGTACTTGTAACGCCCCTGCTTTTAGTGGAAGTACTTTGCAACGTATGTGATTTCAGTGTTCAGGTTTGGGACCAGTCCCTCCAGGATCTTCCAGATGCAGATAATTATGTACCGTATACATTTTCTTGCTTATGTTCCAGGGACTCCCAGTCGTTTAGATGTATGACTGAATGTATAAGAGTAGTGAAAGTTCTCAGCGTGTTTTTCAGCTGAGCAATCTCGCCTGCCTTGAAGGTGGCTGTCAATGTACAGCAGTGTTCCAGCCTGGAGAGAACAAGTCACTTAACGAATATCAATGACCATCCACACTGATCCCAACTCACAGACTAACATCACTCCATCGTGATTTCAACTTATTATGCGAAGCGGTAAACTCGTGTGGGCCATTCAGCTGGATCCACCGTGGGCTGAGCGCGGCTCACACGCTATCCTCAACCAGTCGTCAAGATCAATCCAACTAGCCATGCCTGCCCTCCGCTGAAGCCCACGAACTGACAATTATCCCCACATTTCAGGTCTGCTTTCAGGAAGGGGATTAAGGTAGTGAATAGAGGCACTCACGTAGGCGGCACTCCTCTAATTCTCCAATGATCCCTGCTGCTCCAGTGCCACTGGTATGAATGCCTTATGTCGCATCGTTTGGCACCAGAAATGCAAGTCTTCGATGCCCCGGAGATACTGACCTAAAATTATGCTCTTTTTTTTTTTTTTTTTTTTTTTGCATAGAACTGCTTGCCTTTAATATTGGTTAATTTATATATTAAAAACAACACGAGGGTCACTAAGACTGCATGACACTGTACACCAGTACTCAAGAATACCCACAGGCCAGTGAGAATCAAAATAAACACTCTGTATATACACATATCTGTGCATATACACAGAGATACACACCTCTGGGTGTATATACATTGAGAAATACACACCTCTGGGTGTATATACATTGAGAAATACACACCTCCCTGTGTATATACACTGAGAAAGATACACTTGTCTCTCTGCATGGACCTTCTTCGTAAGCCTTTGATACAGTGTAGATCAAATCCTCGACTGCCTCTGGAGGTAATTCTTCAATCTTCTTTTAACATATTAAAGAACTCAGGCGTCTCGGAGACCTCAAGCATTGCCTTCAGTTGCCCTTTATAAAACTGCAAGACTACGAAGATTTTCCTGAGACAAATGTAACTGAGGTATTCCTGGGTTACAGAGTCAATCCTGTCTACCGAATGTGACTGGTGGCGTCTACCAGCTGTGACTGTGGTAGCGTCTACCAGCTGTGACTGTGGTAGCGTCTACCAGCTGTGACTGTGGTAGCGTCTACCAGCTGTGACTGTGGTAGCGTCTACCAGCTGTGACTGTGGTTAGCTGCTCTCACCAGCTGTGACTGTGGTAGCGTCTACCAGCTATGACTGGTAGCGTTTTACCAGCTGTGACTGTGGTAGCGTCTACCAGCTTGTGACTGTGGTAGCGTCTACCAGCTATGACTGTGGTAGCGTCTACCAGCTGTGACTGTGGTAGCGTCTACCAGCTATGACTGGTAGCTTCTACCAGCTGTGACTGTGGTAGCGTCTACCAGTTGTGACTGTGGTAGCGTCTACCAGTTGTGACTGTGGTAGCGTCTACCAGCTGTGACTGTGGTAGCGTCTACCAGCTGTGACTGTGGTAGCGTCTACCAGCTATGACTGGTAGCTTCTACCAGCTGTGACTGTGGTAGCGTCTACCAGTTGTGACTGTGGTAGCGTCTACCAGTTGTGACTGTGGTAGCGTCTACCAGCTGTGACTGGTAGCGTCTACCAGCTGTGACTGTGGTAGCGTCTACCAGCTGTGACTGTGGTAGCGTCTACCAGCTGTGACTGTGGTAGCGTCTACCAGCTGTGACTGTGGTAGCGTCTACCAGCTGTGTCTGTGGTAGCGTCTACCAGCTGTGACTGTGGTAGCGTCTACCAGCTGTGACTGTGGTAGCGTCTACCATTGCAAAAAGTACCTAAAAAAAGCACATGTCAATGGGTATGTGGGCCAGCGGGCCAGGGCCAGGACCAGGCTCAGGGCAGGCCCAGGACCCGGTCTAGGACAGGCCCAGGACCCGGTCTAGGACAGGCCCAGGACCCGGCCCAGAACAGGCCCAGGACCCGGCCCAGGACATGGTCCGGGACCTAGACCGGGCTGCGGGTAATATCCCTTCATGTCAACTTCAGGCTGGCGTCTTGATGCCGGGGAAGGGGCGCCTGATCCGAGGAACTGGCGCGTTACCCTCCCTCTCCATGGATCAAAGCTTACTGCTTCACAATCCCTGCGGGTTTAGTGCTTCCCCAAGAACACAATAGAATGGCTTTTATGTCAGTTGGGTCTTACTACAGCACTGGTCTAGGACCTACACGGGGGCGGTGACCCCCCAGTGACCACACTTGTCTGGGACCCGCCCCGGTGGGCAGTGACCCCCAAGAGTGACCACACTGGTCCGGTACCTGCCCCGGGGGGCGGTGACCCCCCAGAGTGACCACACTGGTCCGGTACCTGCCCCGGGGGGCGGTGACCCCCAAGAGTGACCACACTGGTCCGGTACCTGCCCTGGGGGGCGGTGACCCCCCAGAGTGACCACACTGGTCCGGTACCTACCCCGGGGGGCGGTGACCCCCCAGAGTGACCACACTGGTCTGGGACCTGCTCCGGGGGGCGGTGACCCCCCAGAGTGACCACACTGGTCTGGGACCTGCCCCAGGGGGCGGTGACCCCCCAGAGTGACCACACTGGTCCGGTACCTACCCCGGGGGGCGGTGACCCCCCAGAGTGACCACACTGGTCCGGTACCTACCCCGGGGGGCGGTGACCCCCCAGAGTGACCACACTGGTCTGGGACCTGCCCCGGGGGGCGGTGACCCCCCAGAGTGATCACACTGGTCTGGGACCTACCCCGGGGGGCGGTGACCCCCTGAGTGACCACACTGGTCTGGGACCTGCCCCGGGGGCGGTGACCCCCCAGAGTGACCACACTGGTCTGGGACCTGCCCCGGGGGGCAGAGATAACAGTTGCTGCTGGTGTTTATACTACAACATCTGGGATGGAGGAGGGAAAAGTCAGGGGATGAAGGGGAGGGGCTATGAGAAGGGGAAAGAGGAAACGGGGATGAGAGGAGGGGAATGAGGGGAGAGGGGGATGATAGAACGGGGAGGGGGAGAGAGGAGGGGGGATTATGGGATCTACAGAGCACTGAAAGGGAAAGGCTACTGAGCGCTGAACACACAAGTCAAAATCCCCCCCACAACGCACCGTTCAAGGGAGATACCTGAATGCCGGTGAATGGCTCTTGATCCTAGGAATTAGAAGCATCTTCCACTTCCTAGGATCAAACCTGACTGCCCTCACCATTCCTCACACAATCATAATACGACAGGGGGTGGAAACATAGCTAGCGTATACGTATCGGACTGACTCATCACTCGCGAATACCACACATGAAGTCGCCCTGCGCCTCTATATGAGGGCTGGCTGCTGCCCACCTCTAATAATTTAATATATATATATATATATATATATATATATATATATATTAATAAGGTGTCTTATCTGTTAGTGAGCATGTACAATTCACTTTCAACAGTATCAGCCAAAGTGTTAATGTGATTGTGTTAGTGGCAAGTGTTAATGTGATTGTGTTAGTAGCAGGTGTCAATGTGATTAGTGTAATTGTATTTAGGTACAGGTACACATAAGTACAATTATCATACATAGTGTAAATTACCCACCAAGATAACCCCAAAAAAAAGTCAAAGTGACTTATTTCCATTGGGGTCTTTGTAGTAGCAGGTGTGACTATGATTACTTCTGTAGCAGTTTCTTTCAAAAATATATATTTTTTAAAAAGATGGTAAATAAATATGTTTAAGGCCTATGGACTACACGAGGGTCATTAAGACTGCATGTCACCTGTACATCACCAGTCACTACACGAGTCATTAAGACTGCATGTCACCTGTACATCACCAGTCACTACACGAGTCATTAAGACTGCATGTCATCTGTACATCACCAGTCACTACACGAGGGTTATTAAGACTGCATGTCACCTGTACACCACCAGTCACTACACGAGGGTTATTAAGACTGCATGTCACCTGTACACCACCAGTCACTACACGAGGGTTATTAAGACTGCATGTCACCTGTACATCACCAGTCACTACACGAGGGTTATTAAGACTGCATGTCACCTGTACACCACCAGTCACTACACGAGGGTTATTAAGACTGCATGTCACCTGTACATCACCAGTCACTACACGAGGGTTATTAAGACTGCATGTCACCTGTACATCACCAGTCACTACACGAGGGTCATTAAGACTGCATGTCACCTGTACATCACCAGTCACTACACGAGGGTTATTAAGACTGCATGTCACCTGTACACCACCAGTCACTACACGAGGGTTATTAAGACTGCATGTCACCTGTACACCACCAGTCACTACACGAGTCATTAAGACTGCATGTCACCTGTACATCACCAGTCACTACACGAGGGTTATTAAGACTGCATGTCACCTGTACATCACCAGTCACTACACGAGGGTTATTAAGACTGCATGTCATCTGTACATCACCATTCACTACACGAGTCATTAAGACTGCATGTCACCTGTACATCACCAGTCACTACACGAGGGTTATTAAGACTGCATGTCACCTGTACATCACCAGTCACTACACGAGGGTCATTAAGACTGCATGTCATCTGTACATCACCAGTCACTACACGAGGGTCATTAAGACTGCATGTCACCTGTACATCACCAGTCACTACACGAGGGTTATTAAGACTGCATGTCACCTGTACACCACCAGTCACTACACGAGTCACGAAGACTGCATATCACTGTACATCACCTGTCACTACACGTGGGTCATTAAGACTGTATGTCACCACTATTCAAAAACACTAAATTTGTAATACATACAGCAGGAGTGTGAGTGAAGGCTCACCGCACATACAACGAGACACATCTCTCAGTGTACACTTCCTGTTTAAACAGATTCTAACTTAAAAGACAATAAGTAAATAGATATCTTGTGTTTCTTGCAGGTTACGGTCCTTCGGGAGACTGGTAGTGAACAAATGAATAAGGACTAGCAGGGAACTAATGAGCAAGGACTGGCAGGGAACTAATGAATAAGGACTGGCAGGGAACAAATGAACAAAGACTAGCAGGGAACTAATAAATAAGAACTAGCAGGGAACAAATGAACAAGGAGGTACCAGTCATTCCCTGTGGAACAGTCCTGGGCACTAAACCCAAACAGATCTCTGAAGAAAGAGTCGAAGGCAGAAGCGAAGCAGATTCATGCAGAGCCCCTCCCCCTCCTTCCTTCCCCCGACCATGATAATGAGATCAAAGAGAAGAAGATCACACAAGATTTTCATAAGACAGGAGGAAGAGGAAGAGGAGGAGGAGGGGGAAGAGGAGGAGGAGGAGGAGGGGGAAGAGGAGGAGGAGGGGGAAGAGGAGGAGGAGGGGAAGAGGAGGAGGAGGGAAGAGGAGGAGGAAGGAGGGAGAGGAGGGGAAGAGAGGAGGGAAGGGAGGAGGGAGGGGGAAGAGGAGGAGGAGGAGGGAAGAGGAGGAGGAGGAGAGGAGGAGGGAGGAAGAGGAGGAGGAGGAGGAAGAGGAGGAGGAGGAAGAGGAGGAGAGGAGGAGGAGAGGATGAACGACTCAAAGAACGAAATGCAACGAGAAAAGAGAAAACGAGAGAGAGAGAGAGAGAGAGAGAGAGAGAGAGAGAGAGAGAGAGAGAGAGAGAAGAATAAGACGAAAAACGAGCCTTCCATATGTAAGAGAAAAATCACATGTAAAATCCAAATCAATGTGTCCCTGGCCTCAAAAAAAAAAATGTTTGGATTGCAAAAATTGGATTTTTTTTTCAATTTGTAAGATTCTTAATCTATACAAATTGTTATAAAAATCACACGAGGTGCCCTGAAAGTACTCAGCACACACACACACACACACAATATATATATATATATATATATATATATATATATATATATATCACAAACACTGATCTCTGGCCGACGGAGACTCGAACCTACGAACCTCATGACAAGGTACGCAGTGCTTTACCGACCGTACCACACTGGTCCAATACCTTGGCATCCAGCTTTCGCTAGACGTTATTCCAAGGCAGCCAGCTTTCAGGCAGGAAGGCTTACAGCTTTTCATCTCATCCCCTGCATGCATCGACACAACTAGAGATTTTTACAATGCTAGAATTCGCAAGAGCAGGCGAAATATTCACAAACACTGATCTCTGGCCGACGGAGACTCGAACCTACGAACCTCATGACAAGGTACGCAGTGCTTTACCGACCGTACCACACTGGTCCAATACCTTGGCATCCAGCTTTCGCTAGACGTTATTCCAAGGCAGCCAGCTTTCAGGCAGGAAGGCTTACAGCTTTTCATCTCATCCCCTTGTCATGAGGTTCGTAGGTTCGAGTCTCCGTCGGCCAGAGATCAGTGTTTGTGAATATTTCGCCTGCTCTTGCGAATTCTAGCTATATATATATATATATATATATATATATATATATATATATATATATATATATATATATATGTCGTGACGAACAGGTAAAACTTGCTATTTTGGCTTAAATATCAACATTCTTCTTGCCGAATAAGGCAAGCGAAAATTTGTGTATGCAATAATTTCGCAAAAATCATTCTGAACCTAACGAAAAAAAAATATTTCATTGTGTTTATTATTAAATTATTGTAATCTTATCTAAAATATATTTAGTTGGATTAGGCTAAATTAAATTGCGCTTGTTATAATAAGTTTAGGTAAGTTTTCTAGGGTTCTTTTGGTATAAAATAAATAATTTTTACATTAACATAAATGAAAAAAAAATATATATCTTTAAACGCATAAGGGATTTTTTTAGAAACGACTTAATGTTAAATGAGTTCTTGCTAATTGACTAGTTTTACCTATTCGGCACGACATTTTATATTTAATAACGCTCGTGTAGTAGACAGACTTTAACCCCTAATACAACACCCAATATACATAACATCGAAAGATTTTAAGAGACCGTTTGTGCCACAAACCCCCCAAATAATATATAACACTTCAAAAATCAAAATCAAAACGACATTACAAGTTACATTAGCTTTCACATAGTGCAAGCTATTATGTGGCAGAAAAGCCGCCGCGTGTCCTCGTTGTAAACAAAAAAAAAATGGCGAGCTCGGGTTTCGAAAAAAAATTAACAATGAATTAACCTCAGTGGGAAAAAAACCCAGGAAAAATAAATAATCATACACAATTCATGTTTGAACTTAAAAGTATTTTAGTTAATGGATTTTTGTACACGAGGCTGACCATACTGGTATTATTATTATTATTATTATTATATTCACAGGGAAACACTATTACCCCTCATAGGTTCAGCTGAACTTAATTCCCTATAAATACAATATTAATACTATGGGTTAATTAAGGATTAATAATAAGGTTAATTAAGGAGCGAGGCAGGATACTAGACCCCCCCTCCTTCGGGTGAGGTTAATCACCGTTGTTTATGGCCAGTAATTGAATGGGTGACCAGACAGGTGGCCCTGTGCTAGGAGGTCCTCTCCTTACCAGCAGGTGCCTGATCTATCAGGCTGTAGGCAGCAGTAGCCTAGTTATTTTGTGGCGATGTTTCGCTCTCCATGAGCTTCGTCAAGCCGTTACGATTAGGTTAAAGGACACATGTGCAATTAATAAAGACATGTGATGGTGTAACGGCTTGACACAGCTGCTCCTGGAGACCGAAACATTGCCACAATAAAATGTCGCATTAGTTGCACTTGTGTCTTAATAGCCTAGTGGATCAGGTGAGCAACAGGCAACATAAGGAGAAACACTGCAGCAGGCCTACTGGCCCATACTAGACACGTCTTTCTCAAACCCAAACCCATTAACAAAAATATTTGGTTAACCCACAGGCCGGTGCGCTAACCACACCGCCAGCTAACTCTAATAAGATTCAACTATGATGAATATTTGAAGAGACCTGATCTAGAGCACACCACAGCCACGCTGGTTGGGATTCATCTGTAAAAACCTGCATATGTGATCACAGTGGTGGCCCATACTAACCTCCCTATGGTGTATAGAAATATACTTACTTGGATGAATCTTATTAGTCACCTGGTCAAGCGGTTAACGCACTGGCCTGTGAGGTTTTACGAATCGCTTGCCATGGGTTTAAACCTCATCCGTTACGTGATTTGAAGCATATAAACCACAACACAGTGGCTGGAACAATTCACAGCTAACACAAATTGGAGAGGTAGCTACTAAAGTGCGCTTCGGTCCGTCCCCGGGCTGGTAATGGTCCAGGAGGGACCGAAACATCGTTTAAACTGGGGGATGAATCAGGTTAGCAACAAGCAACAAAGTCTGGTCCAGGCAGCAACTATTGATCCAACGTTTCTGGCGGCCGCTTTATGTATGTTGACTACCCATTGGTGTACCTCACGTGCTCCCTTCTACATCCCCTCCCCCACACACCCTCCCTCCCACACACACCCTCCCTCCCACACACACCCTCCCTCCAACACACCCACACTGTCATCTCAAATACACACACTAGACACGCAACTTCTCCTTTAAGGCAAAAAAAAAAATATTTCCACCTACTTAAAATCTCTTCACTAAAGGTACTAAAATGCTCAATCCCAAACCCTCTTCAGTATGAGTTTATCACACACATACAGAACATACTCATCTCAATCACAAATGGTATACACACACACACATATATATATATATATATATATATATATATATATATATATATATATATATATATATATATATAATATCATAATCCGTTATGGGTGAGGCTTTATCAAGCATGTTTTACGAAGGTGCATTAGAATTCAAACAGAAATGTTTATGAGGTAATCATTCCCATCTAAGAATAACAGGGAGAAAGCCTCTGTACGTTACAGTAAGACAATGCCCTAAGACCTGGGGAAAGAAAGAGGAGAAAGGTGAGATACAGAAACAATTGGGGTGACGCTGAGAGGCGGACTTTTGCTTTCATGACGATACGGAAGAGATAGGGAGGGAGCCATTACTGTAATGGAAATCTCAGAAGCACAGAAGCGAGCACTCTGGGAAGAGAGGAACAGTGCTGTAGTACGGCTATGATTTGGTGTTATCTAGAAAGGATGCACCTTAAAGGCCGTAGGGATGAGCTGATATGAAGACTCACAAACAAACCATACCACGGGTGGGGTTCGAACCCGCGGTCAGAGAGTCTCAAAACTCCAGACCGTCGTGTCATTACGATTTCGTGAGTCATGTTGACGACTCACAAACGTTCTCTTGGGTAAACAGGTTCAGCTTACAACAACGTTTCGCTCAGGAAGAGAGTTTTCAAGCTATAACTTTATAACTATCGTTGAGCAAAATGTTGTTATAACTTCTGGGTAGCAAATAAAAGAACTACTTTAAGATTTCGAACTGTCACGAGACCAAAATATTGTTTTTACTAAGTTAAGACAAGTATGTGAAGGATTTTCTCAATAAAGATCTCCCATGATAATCCTCTTACATGATTAATAAAGACAAAAACTGTGAACATGGCCTCATACACTGCCTCATACAACGCTTCACACACTGCCTCATACAACGCTTCACACTGTCTCATACAACGCTTCACACACTGCCTCATACAACGCTTCACACACTGCCTCATACAACGCTTCATACACTGCCTCATACAACGCTTCACACACTGCATCATACAACGCTTCATACACTGCCTCATACAACGCTTCACACACTGCATCATACAACGCTTCACACACTGCCTCATACAACGCTTCACACACTGTCTCATACAACGCTTCACACACTGCCTCATACAACGCTTCACACACTGCCTCATACAACGCTTCACACACTGCCTCATACGCTTCACACACTGCCTTATACAACGCTTCACACACTGCCTCATACACCACTTATACCAAAAACTATAAAAATCACATTTACCAGCTACAATATACACACCTTCACACCACTGTGATTCTTGTGTACCTGACCGAGAAATCCTGCCGTAAATATTCACCCACGTGATCTACTCTCCCATGTAGTGTATATGTACGTTATATTATTCTAGGACACCAATATTCATCTTCAGGTATGTAGATAGAAGCTCGATCCTCCGACCTCCCAGACGAGGCAATACTATGTCTTTGTTTTTAAGTGGTTTGTACAAGCTTAGGTGTTAATTTTTTGATAGGATATACGTAAAAAAAATACGCGTACAAAAGTTGATGGTGTTAAGGGAAAAATCATTGACCGTTTTTTCCGGACAAATAAAATACCACCGATTAGTGTATATTTTCATCACTATCAAAATACAGATATTTTTTTGTGTGCATATGCACGAAAAAAAAAAGTGAGTATGGGAGAGAACACGTGAAGTGCAGTGTAGAAGTGTAATCCTGTATCTAGCATACAGTGTTTGTGAGGGAGGAGGCAGTGATCCTGCAGGCTGGAGGGCAGTCACGGGAGGGGATCATGAACTGTTAGCTCCACCAGGGGATAGGATCAAAGGTCATCATACCTGGGGGGGATACATGATCACAACGTACAAGATACTCACTGGGATTGACAAACTAAACCTGCTTGGTGCCAAGATAAAGTCACATGCGAAGTATAGCCTTCGAGACAGACTTTTGAGCAAAAGTCTTGAGTGTAAGTCTAATTATTAAGTAGCACCAACTAAGACATATGGGTAAGCCTTATAATGGTTGGTTGGCTAATGGGGTTTCAAGTCTATCGACTACACGAAGGTTATTAAGGCTGCATATAACCTGTTCACAACAAGTCAAGAATACTTTAATCTCTATAATTAAATTTATTTAGGCAGAGGTACACATAAATAATTATACCGTGTAAATTACCTAGGATAACCCAAAAAAAGGTCAAAGTGACATATTTAAATAAAACTCTAAAGTATATATACACTGAGATACATACATACACATACAGGAGATGAGGCTCAACCCGCTTACGTATAACTAGGAAGGGACGCGTGCATAAAGCGCGCGTCCGCGCGAGCGCGTCGCCTTGACAACCTCAGTGCCGTCTCATCTGTTGTTGTTACTGTTGTTCCCCTCAAGGGAGGTTCCTTGACGCTGGTGAGGGGCTCTTGATCTAGGGAATTGGATCTGTGCTCCGGTTCCCTGAATTGAGCCTGAATACCTTCCACCCCTCTCCCCTACGTGCGCTGTTTAATCCTACGGGTTTAGCGCTCCCCCATGATTATAATAATAATGTTACTGTTGTTGTTGCTGTTACTGCTGCTCTGTTATTACTGTTGTTCCTGCTCCTACACTACTCTCACGATACTCTTTTTTTTTCCTAGTGCCATCACCACCACAACTACCACCATCACCACCACAACTACCACCATCACCACCACAACTACCACCATCACCACCACAACTACCACCATCACCACCACAACTACCACCATCACAACTACCACCATCACCACAACTACCACCATCACCACCACAACTACCACCATCACCACCACAACTACCACCATCACCACCACAACTACCACCATCACCACCACAACTACCACCATCACCACCACAACTACCACCATCACCACCACAACTACCACCATCACCACAACTACCACCATCACCACCACAACTACCACCATCACCACCACAACTACCACCATCACCACAACTACCACCATCACCACCACAACTACCACCATCACCACCACAACTACCACCATCACCACAACTACCACCGTCACCACCACAACTACCACCATCACCACCACAACTACCATCACCACAACTACCATCACCACAACTACCACCATCACCACAACTACCACCATCACCACCACAACTACCACCATCACCACCACAACTACCACCATTACCTCCACCAATCTCTCAGTCCCCTATTATTCCTCTTCCCAACTTCCCTTCTCTTCTATATTCCCATCTACCCTTCATCCGCTCTTACCTCGTCTCTCTTGCTATCCTCCATACGCCTCCAGCCCTCCCGTCCTTTATATGACTGTATACTGACGAGCTGTGTAAGAGAGTTGACTCTATATTGAGGACCTTTATAAGAAAAGTTACTGTAGAAAACACAACAGGGAGGGCTGGTCACAGACCTGCCCCGCGAGGGAAACAAAATCCGGAAACACGGCACCGGTAAATCACAGGTAAATTCCACGATAGCGAGACTAACTCCAGCATGAAGGCACACGCTCACCTGCGCTAACTTGACGCATCCTTCCAGCAGTAACTACGCCACCCAAGCGCTGCCACAGTGTTAATAAATACGTGAGCACAAGCTGTAACTGTCCACTCTAAAACCTTTAAAGCCCATTTTCAACTGACCTTCCCCCCCACCCCACCAAAAAAAAAAAAAGGAGTCCACGTCCCCCCGAAAATCCGGTCAGACACGACTGGAAACTCACCTCGAACCTTTTATGGAGAATTATATGAAAAAAAATAGAATTACTGTAATTATTATTAGTGTCAACAGCATTACTTATGTAGTATAATTAGGTTTGTTCCAAGGAGGGGGGAAAGTAGTTCTAATTCCGTGGATCAAGAGCCCATCACCAGTATCAAGGTATACTCCCATTTAATAAAGTGTATATACACTCCAAAGCCGTGGTCTGGAGACCACTATGTACTGTGTACACTAAACTGGCGGTCACTTCAGAACACTCACGGTGGGTAACGGTGCACAATAATCACTTCAGAACACTGAAGGTGAGTAACGGTGCACAATACGCACTTCAGAACACTGAAGGTGAGTAACGGTGCACAATAAGCACTTCAGAACAGTTACTGACACAGGAACTATGTACCGAGCCACCAAATTTGACGCGTGAAATCACCACCACACTTGTAAACAAGACACAAGTGCAGCATTGCTCTTTCCTTACGGCGACGTTTCGGTCCGTCATGGACCCTTGTCAGTGGTCCACAACAAGCTGAAATGTCATCATAAAGGTCAAGTGAAATGTTCCAGCAACGGTACTGTGACTTTCTATTATTTTATAAAGCTCAAACCATACCACGGGTGGGGTTCGAACCCACGGTCAGAGAGTCTCAAAACTCCAGACCGTCGCGTAAGCCTAGTTGGATGAATCTTATTGAAGCTAGCTGGCCCAGTGGCTTACGCAACGGTATGGAGTTTTGAGACTCTCTGACCGTGGGTTCGAACCCCACCCGTGGTATGGTTTGTTTGCAATCGTGTCATTACGAGTTTATAAAGCCCTATCGTTGTCTCGTCCTGCTCTGTTTTTCTCCTACCTCAAGCCTCAGTATTGAGACTATCCTGGTACAGCCCTTTTCCCTTCCACCCTTCCTGCCTGCCATGGTTCTTTAACACTCTGCCCCGTCCTTTTTCTTTATTATTCTTTTTTTCTCTCCTTTCCCCCTTCCCTTCCTCCCCCAGGGTGTCAATTATACCCTGACTGAATCCTCCTCTCCACACACTTCTTGATCAATACATGTCAACTTGTCTGGTAAGATTTGCGGAGCTCGAGTGTTATTGGCATTATCATCCACTTGAAATAAAAAACTGCCACTGAAATATATTATTTAGAGTTTATATTTGAAATTAACCAGCAAAGAAATTAGATATGTTCTCCAGACGACGTATTGGTCGGTCCAGGACCCTTATTAGTGACGGCTGAGACGACAAAAAGAAAAGCCAAGCGTCAGATTAAGAACAGCCCAAATGTTTATATATATATATATATATATATATATATATATATATATATATATATATATATATATATATATATATAAAAAAAGAGAGAGAGAGAGAGAGAGAGAGAGAGAGAGAGAGAGAGAGAGAGAGAGAGAGAGAGAGACATAATCGCAAACAAGCGATTTCAGCATTGCAAAACAAGCCACGGGGGGAGATGAAAATAGAGATATTCAGCTCAAGTCAAGTTCATTACCTTTGTAACTTGCTCAGCTATCAAAACTTTGAGGCCCAGTCCCTGGACTCATTATGTACCTCTGTAATCTTTTGTCTACCGCCCACAGGATGGGTATGGGGTGCATAATAAAGATATTAAACTAACAGCTCAAGATCTTTCGCTCTTTTGTGCTTCGTCAGAAGCTATGCAGTGCTGCAAGACCTGCACCCGGTTGGTTGAGGGAAAAAGTTATCTCAGAGGTAAGGTAGTGTGTGTTGATGCTGGCCCATTCTGCCATAGGTCTCTCGAAAAAAATAATCCTTCTACTAATGACGACTAATCCAGTGGCTGTAACATTCTTCAACACGGCTAATTACCGCGTTGTTCTGCCTGAACATAAATCTGGTGTGTAACATTCAACACAGCTAGTTAGTGTGTTGTTTTGACTGAACATAATCTGGTGTGTATAACTTTCATCCCAGCTAGTGTGTTGTTCTGCCTGAACATAATCTGGTGTGTGTGTAACATTCAACACAGCTAGTTAGTGTGTTGTTCTGCTGCCCTCGCAACACTACTTCAGCGCTAACAAATGGCTACACACACACATACTGGCAATACATGAGCTGCTACAACCTCTGCTCCCCTGCCAACACCTCCTCGGCAAACAATATATGCAAACAAGCGAGCAATTTACAGAGTGGGTGCCGTCCAGAGAAGCTACTCAGCAAGACTATCCTGCTGAGGGAAGAAGGTGATCCTCTGTGGTATTCTGCTGAGGGAAAGTGATCCTCTGTGGTATCCTGCTGAAACTATTGAAGCTAATCAGGGCCCATAATCCCGGAGGGGCCCCCGAAGCCACTTTAGTCTACATTGCTTAAAAATTCTGAGTCCAGTGTATGAGCAGGGGTTGCGAAGGTGGCCCCCATAAAAGCCGAAGCCTCAGGGCCCCAAAAATGTAGGTGCGCCACTGGACACACCTACAAGCTTGTTAAACATACTCTACATCCTGAATGGGGTCACATTAACTCACGTCACAATAAAATGGAATGAAGAAAGTTACTGATCAATGGATATAAGAATATTCCACAGGTCAGTACTGTCTTTTGACGTTGTGAGAATTAAAAGTCACGGTACCGTGGGTGAAACAATTCATCAGAAACCCGCCCTCAGGAGAGGAGTCTTAAGGTGAAGTTTCGGTCCGTCCTGGACCACTGTCAAGTTAGTGTGACTTAATGGGCCAGGACCGAGCGAAACGTCGTCATAAGGTTACTCTCCCAAGCGCGACTTTCACATTTTATTACCAAATACACAAAACTAAAATTCATTCAATAAGCCTTTAGCAAAGTTTAAATTGTTTTAAACATTTATAAAGATCACAGTAAACAGGTGATATCACAATATACAGAACAACCACTGTGAAAAAAAATGTAAAATTCCAATCGCTTTCGTGATTTCTCACATTATCAAAAAACTTTATGTGAGAAATCACGAAAGCGCTTGGAATTCGACTATTTTCTTCACAGTGGTTGTTCTGCTATATATATATATATATATATATATATATATATATATATATATATATATATATATATATATATATATATATATTATTTACTATATATATATATATATATATATATATATATATATATATATATATATATATATATATATATATATATTATCTATTATATATATATATATATATATATATATATATATATATATATATATATATATATATATATCCCCTAAAATCATTGGTTGCATTGCAATATTTTGCTTTCATTGGTTTGTTTGCAATGGTGTTATTAAGAATCCGTGAGTGGCAAAGTGTACATATGTAGTTTCGGCAAGATGAGATAAATGCACTTAGTGAGATATCCAGGGTGATGCAGCGACGTCATAATGGGTTGGGGCCGTTGAGGCAGTAATGTTATATTATTCATCAGCCCAGGAGCGTTGCCAGTTCCTCCACCACATTCTAGCACCCAGGGTGCTACTCATGCAGATTTGAACGTTTCCTGGTGGGGGCTGAGCCCCCGCTCTGCCACCTCTGATGAAGTGGTGAGAGGCCAGACTCGTAATGAAGAGAGATCTGCATAAGAGATGCTGTCTTGAATCTTCAGTGATCGCCGCTCGCTGTCGTCCACAAATACGGTAGTTTTAGCATGTCAGAGGCACAGGCCAACTTGTTGCTACAAAGGCAGAACACAGCTATTAGATATGACCTGACTGACACACCATTCGCTTCTAGTACCAGACTGTTAAAGAATTAGACACATGTGCAACATCTGGGTATCTTTATTGTAGACGTTTCGCCATCCAGTAGCTTTATCAATAGAAATTCAAAACATAATTAGAAGACAGTAGAAATATATACAAAAGATGAGGTAATCAGTCCCCAAGTCTTGGAGTTGGTGAAGAGGACCAATAGTACTTTCATCAACTCCAAGGCTGAGGGACACTGACAACATAATTTACATATGATGGCATTACACATGTGTAAAAAAATCACCTTTTATTTAATTTCTTAAGCGAAGTAAGGCAATGAAACAAAAACATTAAAGTCAGTTATTTATTGACAATATGACATGCAAAGACTGATAACATCTTACATAATATCCTGGCATTACGTGTATATTCACTGTTAGGTTAGACTAGGTTAAGGTTAGGTTAGGAAACGTTTCGCTATGGGTGGCTTCTTTTTGCACCCTCTATCCAGAGGGCCAAGGCCGGGTCACCATTTGGAGAAGACCCGGGCAGGACGTACCGGCGAACCTACAAGAAGAAGGTGGCTTCTTCAGTCCTAAGACTGAGGAAGTCACTCGTGGCGAAACGTTTCCTCAAAAAATATCTCGAACTGTGCATTTGCCTTTATCTAAATACACACACCTACCCGCGGAGAGGATGAGCACGTGTGTGTGTGCCCCCGCTTACCTATTTGTGGTTGCAGGGGTCGATTCACAGCTCCTGGCCCCACTTCTTCGGTGGTCGCTACTAGGTCCACTCTCTCCTTGCTCCCTGAGCTTTACCGTGTGTGTGTATTGATATTCAATAAGGTAATGCCGTGTGCAGGGTCGTAAACACAAATTTTCTATTACTAAGAGCGCGGCTCATTTATTGCGTAAAACTACCCGGATGTACAACAATGATATTGGTTATAATTTGTCTACAAAAAGGGCGTAAATAAATTGGCATTATTTGCTCAGTTTCTGAACACAATACACCGGATTTATTTTTTGCACTAGCCCATGGCTGTTGACAGCCATCTCTGAGAGGGCTCTTTGGTAAATAAAATACTGATAACAATCCCTATTGCTGTAAGTAGTTTGACGGTATGAGGGTCACTACTTGGACACAGTGACAGCTCATGCCACAAATGACAGTTATGTATACCGAGTGCATTCATCTCTCCC
This sequence comes from Cherax destructor, assembly GCA_009830355.1. Lineage (NCBI taxonomy): Eukaryota > Metazoa > Arthropoda > Malacostraca > Decapoda > Parastacidae > Cherax > Cherax destructor. Next base: position 423,843 of record WNWK01000469.1, read on the forward strand.
AGTATATATCTATTTTGGGGATTAAGGTAGCTACGACTGGCGGTGTACATATGAAATGCAGCCTCAATTACCCACGTGTAGTCCATAGATAATTAACCAACCAAATACAAATAGCATTTTGTATATATTCAGAGTATATATCTCTGTCATGAATACCAATAACCTTTGTTGAAATACGTGAGAGTAACGGTGTATATACACCGAGGGGTTATGTTTAAATGTATATACACTCAGTATATTTTATTCTCTTAGGGATTAATACATTCTTAAACAGATATGTATGAAGCCTTAATGACGCTTAGTATATTTTATACTCTTGGGGATTAATACATTCTTAAGCAGATACACATGAAGCCTTAATGACCATTACGTAGTAGAAGATCCCAAATGAAGAATTAGACACGTGCAACATCTGGGTATCTCTATTGTAGACGTTTCGCCCTCCAGTGGCTTTATCAATACAAATTTAAGGACGTAATTAGAAGACAGTAGAACTATATACAAAAGATGAGGTAATCAGTTCTACGAGTCTCTCTAGTTGTGTAACGACATCAAGTTAAATTACATCATGTTAAAACAGGAACAACATGTTAAACCCAAGAGTCAAATGTCAGTCAAACTGGTCAAAATATTTTTTATCATTTTTTTTATCATTTGTCATACACACACACACACACACACACACACACACACAACGACAAAGGAGAAAGACCTTGGGGTGAGTATAACGCCAAGCACGTCTCCGGAGGCACACATCAACCAGATAACTGCGGCAGCATATGGGCGACTGGCAAACCTAAGATTAGCGTTCCGTTACCTTAACAAGGAATCGTTCAAGACACTGTACACCGTGTACGTCAGGCCCATACTAGAATATGCAGCACCAGTCTGGAACCCACACCTAGTCAAGCACGTAAAGAAACTAGAGAAAGTGCAAAGGTTTGCGACAAGGTTAGTTCCACAACTCAGGGGTCTGTCCTATGAAGAAAGGTTGAGGGAAATAGGACTAACAACACTGGAGGAAAGAAGGGTCAGAGGAGACATGATAACGACATACAAAATACTGCGGGGAATCGACAAGGTAGACAGTGACAGGATGTTCCAGAGAGGGAACACAGAAACAAGGGGACACAACTGGAAGCTGAAGACTCAGATGAGTCAAAGGGATGTTAGGAAGCATTTCTTCAGCCACAGAGTAGTCAGGAAGTGGAATAGTCTAGAGAAAGATATAGTGGAGGCAGGAACCATACATAGTTTTAAGACGAGGTATGATAAAGCTCATGGAGCAGGGAGAGCAGACACACAGTAGCGGACAGCGAAGAGGAGGGGGCCAGGAGCTGAGTCTCGACCCCTGCAACCACAATTAGGTGAGTACATATATATATATATATATATATATATATATATATATATATATATATATATATATATTTTTTTAGTAAACCACTCATCAATTTAAATTAAATACTTTTTGGGGAGATGTTTGCTTTAGCAATAGAGTTGTGGATGAGTGGAACCATCTTCCAAGCAGTGTCATGGAAGCTGTAAATAATAGGTCGGACAAATGCATTAGTGAGTGTGAGCTAAGACATTCCTAGTATGAACCAGTAGGACAATTGCGTGTTAATATGATAATAGTATACAATACCGACAAGTTGATAAGTAAGACACATGTGCAACAGTTAGGTATCTTTATTGCGAAACGCTTCGCCTACACAGTAGGCTTCTTCGGTCGAATTGTAATAATGTTTGTAGAAATACCGACTATATGTTAGGTAAAAGGACACAAGTGCAACTAATGTGACATTTTATTTTGGCAACGTTTCGCTCTCCAGGAAGCTCATGAAGAGCGAAACGTTGCCACAATAAAATGGCACATTAGTTGCACTTGTGTCCTTTTACCTAACGTTGATTGGTGTCGCGGGTACGGGAGTAAATTCTTGAGTAGTTTTGGGTAGGGGTGGTTTTGATAAGTACTTGCTTTGTATGGGCCAGTAGGCCTTCTGCAGTGTTCCTCCATTCTTATGTTCTTATAGAGGGGACAGAGCAGTAGTGATATCAAGACGACGTAATCAGTCCCTCAGCCTGAAGAAGAGTATTGCTCCATAGACTTGGAGATTTATATACTGTCAAAGGTGACACGCAGATAATCTTGGCGACAAGAGATGGAGCCTACTGATAGAAGTAAGAATGCCCTCTCAATGATAACATTCTTACTTCTACTAGTAGGCTCCATCTCTCCCGTTGTCAAGATCATCAGTGCCTCACCTTTGACAGTATATGTCTCCATACTGTTGTTTCATCTTAACATTGTTCCAGACTATGAAGCAATACTCTGTTCCAGGCCGAGGGACTGACTACCTCAAAACTACGACTTCAAGGATGACTGATTACATCGTTTTTACATCTCTACTGTTTCTGCTGCAGAGTCGGGGTATTTTTCCAGAATGATCTGTAATATACCCCTGTGGATAAAAATACTTTGCCATTTCTGAGTAAATTGTCTCTGAATTCATTAATTTTATCGCATTCCAGGACATAGTGACACAAGGTGTGACAATAATCCATCAGGCAAAGTTTTACATTTCGTCACTAGTATCGTCACTAGTATACTGGATTCACCAGTGGAAATAGGTCATGCCCAGGAGTAGTGTCAGGAGTTAGCAAGTAGGTTGTGGAGGTATCAACTAATTTAGGTATAGGTACACATAAGTACAATTATCATACATAGTGTAAATTACCTAGGATAACCCAAATTAAGCTACGAGAATATATTACTGTATTTCTTGTATTTAATAGTTATCATTTAAATGAAAGACACATTCGGAGATAAATGACCAGGGACATTTATTAAGATTTATTAACAATATATTTTGTATTCGTGCAGCTTTATTACTTGTTTTAATAATAATATTTACACTGCGATTTTTATTATAAATAGTATATCTTATATATCTTATCATCAGACTGACAAACTATTTAACAAAGCTGGACCAATCAGCAGTGCCCTACTACTCTTAACAAAGTTGGACCAATCAGCAGTGCTGTACTACTCGAGTCACAGCCGTTTTAGGACGTTGGTCACACACAGGAATACGGGTATGATTCCTGGTTGAGTTGAGAAGTAAAAAGGAGATTTGGTTCAGATAATATTAACCCCGAGGCTTACCAACCCAGGATACTTGTCCTGTTTCCTGACAAACATTATACCTACCTACCAACTCAGGATAATCTAAGAAAGCCAAGCAATGTGGCTTACTACCGCTTGGGCCCTGTGATTTCTCCCAGGATACCAGCCGGACTTGAGTCCTGTACAGTGTCTGCACTCTGAAGGAGGGGTGTTAATGTTGCAGTTTTATAACTGTAGTGTAAAGCACCCCTCTGGCAAGACAGTGATGGAGCGAATGATGATGAAAGTTTTTATTTTTCGGGCCACCCTGCCTTGGTGGGAATCGGCCGATGTGTTAATAATATATATATATATATATATATATATATATATATATATATATATATATATATATATATATGGGGCAAGGACCCCCAATGGAAATAAGTCACTGACTTTTTTGGGTTATCCTAGGTAATTTACACTATATATAACTGTATTTATGGGTACCTGTGCCTAAATATACTTGCTTACATATTTACACAAAAAAATCGCACTACATAAAGGAGGTTTTAAGAGATACGTATCTAGTAACTACATACTAATATTTAGAGCCTTGACTGACGTGCCCGTCACCGATGGGTGTGGAGAACTCTCCGATATTTTCCTCCCGGCGACAAGATTTGCATATATCACTCGGCAAACGTAACCCACTTTGTTAAAGACCCACACAAAAAAAATGAAAACTGAGTGAACTAGTCGGGAAAAAATGGAAATTTGAACTCTATCACCGATATCTCACAAAAATGAAAATTCACTGGAAATTTTATTTGATACTACAACCATGGCGCATGAACCAGATTGTTTAAGCATTTTTTCCCCACTGTCATCTCTCGTGTATCTCTGTAGGTAAGAGTGGAAGTGACCAGAAATGCTCTCTGCATAACTATGGTGTACAACCAAATGTCATCCATCTGTTTAGGTTAGTTTAATATCTTTATTATGCACCCCATACCCATGGTGTGGGCGCTAGTCAAAAGATTACAGAGGTACATAATGGGTCCAGGGACTGGGCCCCAAAGTTTTGATAGCTGAACAAGGTACAAAGGTAATGAACTCCAGGTAGATCTGGTCACAATCATGACAAGTTACAAAGGTATTTACAGATTACAGAGGTACATAATGGGTCCAGGGACTGGGCCCCAAAGTTCTGATAGCTGAACAAGGTACAACGGTTCAAAGGTAATGAATCATGTAAGTAAATTTACTTACTTACGTTTATACATGGTTACAATCATAAACAAATTATAAAGTAATGAGCAATTCGCACGTCCACACCCGGTCATAACTGTAATGAGTTATTGGTGCAAATATTAATTGTTGAGTCACACACACGAGCATACACACATGCGTATATTATTATTATTATTATTATTATTACTGTCAATGTTAATATCATTGCCCTTATTATTATTATTATTATTATTAGTGTCATCATTGTTAAATTATGAGGTTAAGCTTACTAGTAAATACATAAAAAATATATAGTTTCTAAAACTCAAATTATTACTAAACAGAAAAACGGTGTCCAAATTAATGTTATGGAAGAAATTAAAACTACCAACGATAAATATATCTAAAAAAAGGCATCAAATTGAGACGACTTTTTTTTTGGCTTATATATGCACTGAAGACGGCGACAATTTTTATTTAAAAAATTTGAACGAACAAAGGAATTAATAACTGGCAAGAACATTTAAATGGCTCAATGGAACACATTTCCCGAGGGCCAAAAAAAAAAATGAGGATTCGGAAAGTACATAGCGGGAAAGTTATAAGAAAAAAAAAAACTTTGAAGGTAGTGAAGGATGGTCGTGGAACTTTATATATCTCTCTGTGTTCCTCCCAAGTTTGTTCAAAAAAGCTCACACTCACCACGAAGAGGAGGTTGAAGATGAAGAGGAGATATTTAATACACTTCATTCCCGTGTCGAGCGCCATTTCTGAGGGAAAAAAACCTATAAAGCCAGGGAGCGAACACAACCCACCTCTACACTGGTCGAGCCACTACTGAAACCTCCCACAGAAAACCTCTAGTGACCCTCAACTCCGCGTAGGAATACACAGGTAAATATTCTCAGGGGATAAAATGCGTTATACAGCGTCCTTCCCGTCCGTAGACGCACACGCACGCACACACGCATACGGCAGTCGTAGCCGAAGTTTATTCCGCCTCTGGAGGCCTACGATCAGGGAGGATGGAAAAAATAATTGGCCTAGGTTTTTATGCGGACACTCAGCACAGAGTGAACTCTCCTACTAGGACAGGTAACTGAAGGTAGAGGGATAGATAGATAAGTAGATAGATGAATATAGATAGATATGTAGACAGATAGAGATACATATATACATTCACAGATATTATATATATATATATATATATATATATATATTTTTTTTTTTTTTTTTTCAACAAGTCGGCCGTCTCCCACCGAGGCAGGGTGACCCAAAAAGAAAGAAAATCCCCAAAAAGAAAAAACTTTCATCATTCAACACTTTCACCACACTCATACATAATCACTGTCTTTGCAGAGGAGCTCAGATACTACAGCTGAGAAAAGTCCCTCCCAGCTGTCACTATCTCAGACCCCTCCTTTAAAGTGCAGGCATTGTACTTCCCATTTCCAGGACTCAAGTCCAACTAAATCAATTAACTGGTTTCCCTGAATCCCTTCACACAATGTTACCCTGCTCACACTCCAACAGATCGTCATGTCCCAAAACCATTCGTCTCCATTCACTCCTATCTAACACGCTCACACATGCTTGCTGGAAGTCCAAGCCCCTCGCCCACAAAACCTCCTTTACCCCTTCCCTCCAACCTTTTCTAGGACGACCCCTACCCCGCCTTCCTTCCCCTACAGATTTATACGCTCTCCAAGTCATTCTACTTTGATCCATTCTCTCTAAATGACCAAACCACCTCAACAACCCCTCTTCAGCCCTCTGACAAATACTTTTAGTAACTCCACACCTTCTCCTAATTTCCACATTCCGAATTTTCTGCATAATATTTACACCACACATTGCCCTTAGACAGGACATCTCCACTGCCTCCAGCCTCCTCCTCGCTGCAGCATTTGCAACCCATGCTTCACACCCATATAAGAGTGTTGGTACCACTATACTTTCGTACATTCCCTTCTTTGCCTCCATGGATAACGTTTTTGTCTCCACAGATACCTCAATGCACCACTCACCTTTTTCCTTCATCAATTCTATGGTTAACCTCATCCTTCATAAACCCATCTGCTGACACATCAACTCCCAAATATCTGAAAACATTTACTTCTTCCATAATCCCTCTCTCCAATGTGATATCCAATTTTTCTTTATTTAAATCGTTTGATACCCTCATCACCTTACTCTTATCTATGTTCACTTTTAACTTTCTACCTTTACACACTCTCCCAAACTCGTCCACTAACCTTTGCAACTTTTCTTTAGAATCTCCCATAAGCACAGTATCATCAGCAAAAAGTAACTGTGTCAACTCCCATTTTGCATTTAATTCTCCATAATTTAATCCCACCCCTCTCCCCAACACCCTAGCATTTACTTCTTTTACAACCCCATCTATAAATATATTAAACAACCATGGTGACATTACACAACCCTGTCTAAGACCTACTTTTACCGGAAGTAATCTCCCTCTCTCCTACACACCCTAACCTGAGCTTCACTATCCTCATAAAAACTCTTTACAGCCTTCAGTAACTTACTACCTATTCCATACACTTGCAACATTTGCCACATTGCTCCCCTATCCACTCTATCATATGCCTTTTCTAAATCCATAAATGCAATAAAAACTTCTCTACCTTTATCTAAATACTGTTCACATATATGCTTCACTGTAAACACTTGATCTACACATCCCCTACCCACTCTAAAGCCTCCTTGCTCATCTGCAATCCTACTCTCTGTCTTACCTCTAATTCTTTCAATAATAACCCTGCCATACACTTTACCTGGTATACTCAGTAAACTTATTCCCCTATAATTTTTACACTCTCTTTTATCCCCCTTCCCTTTATATAAAGGAACTATACATGCTCGCTGCCAATCCCTAGGTACCTTCCCCTCTTTCATACATTTATTAAACAAAAATACCAACCACTCCAGCACTATATCCCCCCCTGCTTTTAACATTTCTGTCATGATTCCGTCAATTCCAGCTGCTTTACCCCCTTTCATTCTACGTAATGCCTCACGCACCTCCCCCACACTCACATCCTGCTCTTCTTCACTCCTAAACGATGTTGTACCTCCCTGGCCAGTACATGAAATTATCGCCTCCCTCTTTTCATCGACATTTAAAAGTTCCTCAAAATATTCCCGCCATCTACCCAATACCTCCAGCTCCCCATCTACTAACTCCCTACTCTGTTTTTAACTGACAAATCCATTCGTTCCCTAGGCTTTCTTACCTTGTTTATCTCACTCCAAAATTTTTCTTGTTTTCAGCAAAATTTCTTGACAGATCCTCTCCCATTCTTTCATCCGCTCTTCTTTTGCACTCTCTCACCACTCTCTTCACCTTTCTTTTACTCTCCATATACTCTGCTCTTCTACTAACACTTCTGTTTTGTAAAAACCTCTCATAAGCTACCTTTTTCTCTTTTATCACACCCTTTACTTCTTCATTCCACCACTCACTCCTCTTTCCTCCTGCACCCACCCTCCTATAACCACAAACTTCTGCCCCACATTCTAATACTGCATTTTTAAAACTATCCCAACTCTCTTCAACCCCCACTACTCCTACTTGCACTAGCCCACCTTTCTGCCAATAGTTGCTTATATCTCACCCTAACTTCCTCCTCCCTTAGTTTATACACTTTTACCTCTCTCTTACTTGCTGTTGCCATTTTCCTTTTGTCCCATCTACCTTTTACTCTAACTGTAGCTACAACCAAATAATGATCTGATATATCCGTTGCCCCTCTATAAACATGTACATCCTGAAGCCTACTCATCAACCTTTTATCCACCAATACATAATCCAACAAACTACTTTCCTTACGTGCTATATCATACCTTGTATATTTATTTATCCTCTTTTTTATAAAATATGTATTACTTATTACCAAACCTCTTTCTACACATAGCTCAATTAATGGCTCCCCATTTACATTTACCCCTGGCACCCCAAATTTACCTACTACTCCATCCACAACATTTTTACCCACTTTAGCATTAAGATCCCCAACCACAATTACTCTCTCACTTGGTTCAAAACTCCCACACACTCACTCAACATTTCCCAAAATCTCTCTCTCTTCTACACTTCTCTCTTCTCCAGGTGCATAAACACTTACTATAACCCACTTTTCACATCCAACCTTTATTTTACTCCACATAATCCTTGAATTTATACATTTATATTCCTTCTTTACCTGCCATAACTGATTATTCAACATTATTGCCACTCCTTCTTTAGCTCTAACTCTATTTGAAACCCTGATCTAATCCCATTTATTTCTCCCCACTGAAACTCTCCTACCCCTTCAGCTTTGTCTCATTTAAAGCCAGGACATCCAGCTTCTTTTCATTCATAACATCTACAATCATCTCTTTCTTATCATTCGCACAACATCCACGCACATTCAAACATCCCACTTTGACGATTTTCTTCTTCTTCTTTTTAGTAAGCTATACAGGAAAAGGGTTACTAGCCCATTGTTCCCGGCATTTTAGTTGACTTTTACAACACGCATGGCTTACGGAGGAAAGATTCTTATTCCACTTCCCCATGGATATGAAAGGGAAAAGCAATAAGAACAAGAACTATTAAGATAAAATCAAAGAAAACTCAGATGAGTGTGTATACAATAAACGTGTACATGTTTGCGTAGTGTGACCTAAGTGTAAGTAGAAGTAGCAAGACGTACCTGAAATCTTGCATGTTTATGAGACAGAAAAAGACACCAGCAATCCTACCATCATGTAAAACAGTTTCAGGTTTCTGTTTCACAGTCACCTGGCAGGATGGTAGTACCTCCCTGAGTGGTTGCTGTCTACCAACCTACTACCTATAATATATATATATATATATATATATATATATATATATATATATATATATATATATATATATATATATATATATATATAAACATAAGAAAGAAGGAACACTGCAGCAGGCCTACTGGCCCATGCGAGGCAGGTTCAATTCTCCCACCGGCTTAAGCCAATGAAGGGCACCTTCACACCAACTCCAAGGCTGAGGGACTGATTACATCATCTTTTGTATATACTAGTTCTACTGTCTTCAAGTTATGTCCTAGAAATTTGTATTGATAAAGCCACTGGATGGCGAAACGTCTACAATAAAGATACCCAGATGTTGCACATGTGTCTAATTTTCCTCTTTCCCCTTTGGGTTTTCTTTCTTCTGTCTTGGGTTTTTGGTTTATTACTATTATTTTTCCCCTCTGTGTTCTTGTTCCTACACTTTTTGGGCCTCTTGTTCCCTTGTAGTGCTCCTCTTTCTTAGTCTTTGACTGACTCCACTACTACTACTATTACTACCTCTACTACTATCTATCTTCCTTTCCTACTTCCTCTCTCGTCCCGTCCCTATCTGCTGGCCTATATATACTCCCTCCTGCTCTCCTTTTTGTTTACTTTGCCGGGTCACCATTTGGAGAAGACCCGGCCCGGATGTACCAGCGAACATACAACAACAATCCTTTTTGTTAGTGTGACTTTGTAAATGGTCCAAGTCGGACCGAAACGTCGTCATAAGCTCGTCTATCCTATGTGCGGGTTATTTATATATTGTTCCAGTCACGGTATTATGGCTTTTTGTTATTTAAAGAATCCCATATGTTGCATAAGTGTCTCAATCTTCAACTTGTCGGTTTGAAAACCATCACAAAACAAAAGTTTATTTCTTTTCAGAGATTATAATGTGTATTTTCATTTAATAATTTGATTGGTACAAAGAAAGCCACTATCATGCCGAGACATTTCGGGCAGACTTAACCTAATACTTAAAGACTACTTAAATCTAGACAGGTAAAGAAGGGCAAATTTTAAATATTCAGTATTTTACTTTATTACCTGGAGTTTACCTGGAGAGAATTCCAGGGGTCAACGCCCCCGCGGCCCGGTCTGTGACCAGGCCTCATGTTGGACCAGAGCCTGATCAACCAGGCTGTTACTGCTGTCCGCACGCAGTCCAACGTACGAACCACAGCCTGGCTGGTCATTTACCGACTTTAGGTGCCTGTCCAGTGCCTGCTTGAAGACAGCCAATGGTTTGTTGGTAATCCCCCTTATGTATGCTGGGAGGCAGTTGAACAATCTTGGGCCCCTGACACTTATTGTGTTGTCCCTCAACGTGCTAGTGGCACCCCTGCTCTTCATTGGGGGGATGTTACATCGCCTGCCGAGTCTTTTGCTTTCGTAGGGAGTGATTTTCGTGTGCAAGTTTGGTACTAATCCCTCGAGAATTTTCCACGTGTATATAACAATGTATCTCTCCCGCCTGCGTTCTAGGGAGTACAGGTTTAGAAACTTCAAGCGTTCCCAGTAATTGAGGTGGTGTATCGCAGTTATGCGTGCCGTGAAGGTTCTCTGCACATTTTCAAGGTCAGCAATTTCACCTGTCTTGAAAGGTGCAGTTAGTGTGCAAGCAATATTCCAGCCTAGATAGAACAAGCGATCTGTAAAGTGTCAACATGGGCTTTGCATCCCTGGTTTTGAAGGTTCTCATTATCCATCCTGTCATTTTTCTAGCAGATGCGATTGCTACGGTGTTATGGTCCTTGAAGGTGAGATCCTCTGACATGATCACTCCCAGGTCTTTGACATTAGTTTTTCGCTCTATTGTGTGGTTGGAATTAGTTTTGTACTCCGATGAGATTTTAATTTCCTCACGTTTTCCGTATCTGAGTAATTGAAATTTCTCATCATTGAACTTCATATTGTTTTCTGCAGCCCATTTAAAGATTTGGTTTATGTCTGCTTGGAGTCTTGCAGTGTCTTCAACGGTGGACACTGTCATACAGATTCGGGTGTCAGCTGGAAAGGAAGACACGGCACTGTGGCTTATATCACTGTCTATGTCCGATATGAGGATGAGGAACAGGATGGGAGCGAGCACTGTGCCTTGTGGAACAGAGCTTTTCACATTAGCTGCCTCAGACTTTACTCTGTTGACTACTACTCTTTGTGTTCTACCTGTTAGGAAATTATAGATCCATCTAACAACTTTTCCTATTATTCCTTTATCACGCATTTTGTGTGCTATTACACCATGGTCACACTTGTCAAAGGCTTTTGCAAAGTCTGTGTATATAACATCTGCATTCTGTTTGTCTTCTAGAGCATCTAGAACCTGGTCGTAGTGGTCCAGTAGTTGGGACAGACAGGAGCGACCTGCTCTAAACCCGTGCTGCCCTGGGTTGTGTAATTGATGGTTATTTAGATGAGTGGCGATCTTGCTTCTTAGAACCCTTTCAAAGATTTTTATGATATGGGACGTTAGCGCTATTGGTCTGTAGTTCTTTGCTATTGCTTTACTGCCCCCTTTGTGGAGTGGGGCTATGTCTGTTGTTTTAGTAACTGCGGGACGACTCCAGTGTCCATGTTCCCTCTCCATAGGATGTTAAAAGCACGTGATAAGGGCTTCTTGCAGTTCTTGATGAACACGGAGTTCCATAAGTCTGGGCCTGGAGCAGAGTGCATGGGCATGTCATTTATTGCCTTTTCGAAGTCATTTGGCGTCAGGGTGATGTCAGATAGGCATGCGTCAGTCAAGTTCTGTGGCACTCCATAAAAATTAATTTAGGTCTTCGATTTTCAGTCTGGTTAGGGCTCGCTAAAACTGAGTCATACTGGGACTTAAGTAACTCACTCATTTCCTTGCTGTCATCTTTTAGGACCCATCCCGTTTAAGTAGGGGCCCAATACTGGTTGGTGTTCTCGACTTTTTAATTTGCATAAGAAAAGAAATACTTTGGGTTTCTTTCATTCGTTTATGGCTTTTAGTTCTTCCCGCGTTTCTTGATTCCTGTAAGATTCCTTTAGTTTTAATTCGATGTTTGCTATTTCTATAACTAGTGTCTCCTTCGTATTTCAGATATATTGGCCTCTTGTAGCCGCTCCGTTATTCTTTGCCTTCGCCTGTATAGGAGCGCCTCTCTCTTTCTAGTTTGCATCTTTTCCTCCTTTTTCTTAAGGGAATTTGCCTTGAGCAAACCTCAAGTGCCACAGAGTTAATTTGTTCTAGACATAGGTTAGGATCCGTGATGCTTAGGCTATCTTCCCATTGTATATTATTTAGGACTTGGTTTACTTGGTCCCATCTTATGTTTTTGTTATTGAAGTTGAATTTGGAGAAGGCTCCCTGGCTGATTACATTTGTTGATCTGGGGCTCCCGCATGCATGTCTGGACCTCTATTATGTTGTGATCTGAGTATATTGTTTTTGATATGATGACATTTCGTATCAGATCATCATTGTTGATTTCATTATTAACATGATATAAATTAGACACATATGCAACACTTGGGTATCTTTATTGAGGAAACGTTTCGCCACACAGTGGCTTCATCAGTCCAATACAAAGCAGAAAGGTGTAAGGAGAGGAGGATTTTGAGGTAATCAGTCCCTCGGCCTGGATATGTCGGTTCTTTGAACCATTCATCTACATTATTAACATGAGGTAGTACAATTTATGGGTTTGAGAAGGACCTGTCAACATCATGTTACAGCGCTCTCCACAATGGGTAATATACTGTTGATTAGCAATTTGGATATTGTGTAACTTCCGGACTTTTGATGGATAGTGTTACTGACAGTAATTAGTGCAGCCTCTGTATACTTTCGCCGTTGAAGATTGAGACACTTATGCAACATATGGGAATCTTTATTAAGGAAACGTTTCGCCACACAGTGGCTTCTTCAGTCCAATACAAAGTAGAAATGGGTAAGGAGAGGAGGAGGTTGAGGTAATCAGTCCCTCAGCCTGGAATCGATGTGTTCAGTCCATCCTGTGTGGCGAAACGTTTCCTTAATAAAGATTCCCATATGTTGCATAAGTGTCGGTTTTCAAAACCATTTATCACATCTGTCAGACACTGCAATGTCATGGGATCTTGATACAAGGAATTCTTCAACACTTGTCCAACCTTTGGACGAAGACTTACTTACACTAGTGGATGGTACCACTGTGACCCCGCCTCCTCCTGCTTCCACTCACCTGACTACAGTATATACGCCACTTCTCCACAGCAAGAAGAAGAAGAATTCACCCCCCCCCACCCGGGGAGCCCCAAGAAAGAAGACAGAAGAGAGAAGTTGACCAACACCCTCTACCCAGGGGGCCAATGCTGGGTCGCCATTTGGAGAAGATCCGGGCCGGATGTACCGGCGAACCTACAACACATGCTGTACTTTCTACAAGAGTGATGGACTGAACACATCGATTCTAGACTGAGGGACTGATTACCTCAAACCCATTTCTACTTTGTTTTGGGACTGATGGAGCCACTGTGTGCCGAAACATTTCCTTAATAAAGATTCCCATATGTTGCATAAGTGTCTCAATCTTCAACTTGTCACATAATTTCGCCGTCTTAATTCTTCTTCCTTAATAGCTATTCTACGCTCACTGGATTTCACGAGGTGTCTAACATCGTGTCTGTGTTCAACACAGGGTCATTACGGTTTCAAGTGTTAGTAAGGAAGTTTATTCAGGTATAGATACACTGTACGTGTTGCTCATAAGAACATAAGAAAGGAGGAACACTGCAGCAGGCCTGTTGGCCCATACTAGGCAGGTCCTTCACAATCCATCCCACTAACAGAATATTTGTTAAGTAAAAGGACACAATTGCAACTAATGTGACATTTTATTGTGGCAACGTTTCGCTCTCCAGGAGCTTTCTCAAGCCGTTACCACAACGGCCACAATAAAATGTCACATTAGTTGCAATTGTGTCCTTTTACTTAACATATTGTCGGTAATTCTACCAATATTATTACAACAGAATATTTGCCCAACCCATTTTTCTATGCTAGCCAAGCAATAAGCTTTGATAATTCCATTTACTCATGTGCAAGTCCCACTCAAATCCAACCCCTCTCACTCATGTTTCTTACCAACCTGTCGGTATTATATACCATTTTGATATTCACACATAAATACAGTTACGTAAACTATCATACATAGCAGTATATGTGTAGATTACATTGTGGAAATAAATGGTATAAAATACCGACACAATGGAAAAATAAACACATAAACAGTATAATGTGATCCTTTATTGACAACGTTTCGCCCACGCAGTGGTCTTTATCGAGTCACAAACAATGGTATACAATACCGACAAGATAAAATTAAGACACATGTGCAACATCTGGGTATCTTTATTGTAGACGTTTCGCCCTCCAGTGGCTTTATCAATACAAAATTCTAGGACATAATTTGAAGAGAGTAGATCTATATATACAAAAGATGAGGTAATCAGTCCCTCGGCGTTGGAGTTGGTGTATATATATATATATATATATATATATATGTTATACATATATATATATATATATATATATATATATATATATATATATATATATATATATATATATATATATATATATATATATATATGTATATATAACATATATATTATTATTATTATATAAAAAAATTGTGGTAGATGGTAAAAGTTTAGGTGAGGTAGATGGTTTCAAAACAAAGTTGTTGTTTACTTGAGTGAGCCGCCTGGCAGCATCACCTTGAAACAACCTCTTAAACTGTACGTCTTGGAGAAGAAGAAGAGAGGAGCAGGTACTGTGAATGATGTGTAGATCTCATTAAAAGGAAACTAGGGACTGTTTGTCTGAGGATAGAGCTAATATGTAATATTTTTATCCTGGTTGGGTTAGGCAGCGTTACCGGTGTTTAAGTTTTCAAAATCTCTAGGGAATTTTTGTATTTATATCTACTGCACTTAATTACCATGAACTTTATTTATATGATAACCCCTCAAAGAGGTTCCTTGACGCTGGTGAGGGGCTCTTGATCTAGGGAATTGGATCTGTGCTCCAGTTCCCTGAATGAAGCCTGAATGCCTTCCATCCCCCTCCACAGGCGCTGTATAATCCTACGGGTTTAGCGATTCCCCATGATTATAATAATAATTATAATAATATTCATATGTTAAGAAGCGAAGGAATAAGAAAGTAAACTTTATTCCAATTGTATCTCCTTTTATTGTAACTGATTTTCACATAGTTAAGTTATTTAGCTGTTTTAACTTTTAAGGTTTAAATAATAAAATATTACAAGAAATAAGTCACTGACTTATTTTGGGTTATCCTATGATAATTTATACTGTGTACCTGTGCCTAAATGAACTTACTTTCTGTACATATTATAATTGAAGTACTGTATTGTTTGCAGGTGTGTGAGAGTAATTATGGCACAAGTGTCGACCTTAGTTCAAGAAGTTCTCTCTCGTAAATCTGCTGGCCAGACCATAGCATCGTGCAAGAAATGGGCTGTGTTTATTGTCCTCTTCATTGCTGTGTTGGTGCATGATCTGTGAGTTTTCTTAAATTTTTTTTACAAAGTTCATCAAAAGTTGTTCATGTGAAGTTTGTTTATGACTTGAGAGTTTGATGGTTACTGTAAAAAATCGTTAATACTTTAGGGCAGCAAATGTATATGGGTCTCAGAACCCCAATGTATGTTGGGTTTTACTTACAAGTTGGATTTTTTAAAACAAACGTATGTAAATGGAAGAAGGGAGGTGAAAAATGTCATGTATGCCTGGTTAATAACATTATATTGTATAAAATGTGTCCAATATACTATATACAGTATGTAGTTGGAAATGTTAAATGTTTTAAAATATTTAGGTACAGTAGTACAGCTATACCAACAATTATTGATCTTTAAAGTGTGCCTCTGGCAACACAGTGATAGTGTGAATGATGGTGAAAGTGTTTCTTTTTCAGGTTTCCCTGCCTCGGTGCCAGCCAGTGTGTTAAAAAAATATATTATAATATTAAGTAAAGGTTAGAAATAAGTCATTAGTTGCAGTAGGGTTCCAAACAATGACTTCATGATGTGATAATGAAATACCTAATAGTTTGGAAGCATTCTACCAAGAAGATAGTATTTGCATATATACGTACATGCATATGCACAAAGTATTTTTATGAATATTTTAATGTTTAGTAAGAGGCATACTATATGAGTACTTTACGAAGGAGAGAAGAGGAAGGTTTTCCTATAAAAGTTAGACTTAGATGAGGAAGAAAACTCTCTTTTCCCTTTTCTCCTTCAAACGTGAATTGATAGTGATCAAAGTTAAACTAAAATGTTGCCTAAATCTTTATCTCCATTTTGTGGATTAATTGTGTATTGTTCTAGTACTGTTATTATTTTTATTCTAATTAATTTATGAGGATTGTGTTTTACAGAAAGGACGGTGGGAATCTCAGTGGGAGGAGCAAATTGTGGTGGTGGACGTGCCTAGTCCTCTGTGTGATAGCCACTGTCATCTTGGTAAAACTCATCTTAAGCTATGTTATAAACTTTTTCACCCTCAATGCTATTGAAGTGAATGACAAACAACGGTCTCTCCTCTCCATTAATGAAACAGGTATGTACAAATTGTTATAATTTTGTTACTTAATTTCTGTTAAAATATTTATCATTTATATATTTCCCTGCTTACTGAAGTATGCATCAAGAAGTGTACATATCTCAGCATATATATGCTGAGGGCTTGCTTTAATCCTGATTTTGCACATTAAATTCCTCTTCACAGGTGGATTTTAGGTCTGTATCCTAAATGAGCCTCATGCAATTTTGATAGGCTTTAAAGCTAAACACCTATCAAAACTGAAGTATGCTAGTTTTATAGAGTTATGTCATAAGAAATAGAGCCTGTATATTCTGAATAATGGTTGCTATGGTATTGAACCCTGCCTCCCAAGGTTCTGGGAAATATATGATGGCAGAAACAACAAAAGAGAAGGGGAGGGGATGTTACAGTTTTGAGGGTCGTTTGAATTATGATGTACATATGTACATGCATTTAAGGCAATGATTGTAAATGTTTTTTGTTTTGGTCACCCTTACCTTGGTGGGAGACAACTGATGTAATTAAAAAATTGAGTACTGTACTTCCATGGGTAACAAAGCATTGGTTCTCATGAAAGATAGGACATGCCCTTCTTTACATTGCAGATGCATTCTTTAGCCACACTCACAATTCACAAGAGTAAATATTACAGCTTGCTGCACTTCCTTCCATATTCATAATTTAGTATCTCTGGTGGTCTATACTATTGTCAAACTGCTGTACATTATCTTTATATGGCATCTTGTTTCTTTTCATGGTCATTTATCGTTTTTAATACAGTGACCACTTCCCACAAAGGTATCGTGACCTGGTGAAAGAAGCACATTCACCATTACCATTTCTTTTATTTCCACATATACTCATGAAAGCATTTCTAAACTTTTCCAAATCCATATTTTTAATGAGAACAGTGCTAGGCTGCTGCTTTTGTGTGATAAGAAAACACATGTAAAATTTGCATTTTAATTTTTCACACTTGTGTACAGTATGTACTTATTAGAGGATTGATGATCCGAGAAAACTCTGGTTGGTTGTACTATATACACCAAGAGGTGTGCACAGGTAATATGCAGTTTTAACAACTTGTGCAGTTAATAAACTTTTAAGTGTAACAAGTGAGTCTAGGTTTATGTAAAACTGTAGTATATAAGGTGACAAACCTAGGAAATAATTCCATGTAGCTGTGCATTGTATTAATAGGTATTTTGTTTTCAGATGTTGGGTTTAAGCCAGCAACACCAAAAAAATTGAATTCTACACCAGTTGTTGATAAGTCTGTATCGCTGTCATCTTTGTTTAATGCTACGTTACGTGGTTCGTCACCAATGAGCCCACCAGCTGCTGTTTCACCTGTCAATATGAGTACTGCTTCTTGGAGTAACCTCTCCTATCAGGGGTCCCCTTCTTCACTGCAAAGTCCTGGATCCTCTGCCACTAGCCCAGGTAAATAATACTAGAATTATGAGTATCATTACACATTGGTTGTTTATTGCATAGATTTTTTTATGCTGATTCTCTTTATTTATTTTTAATAATACAATGGATGCTTGATAATCATCAGACACTTATTCAAATGGATGCTCAACTGTCAGTCTAAGGTACTGTATTTGGAAGTGAAAATGGTTAGTTGCCAGGGTTGAAGGTAAAGAATTGAAAAAAAAGTGAAAATAATATAAAAAATATGCTTACTTATTACCTACTACAAGTATGGCATTTAAGCATTAATATTACCAATTTTCCTGGTTTACATTGACTTTGTAAATCATTAATAAATGATAGCAAAATATCGTGAACTCAAATGAAAAATGCTATATTTTTTATTTATAATATACAGTGGTACCTCGGTTAACGATATTTTTTCGTTCCAGAATGCTGTTCAAGTGCCATTACCAAACGAATTTATCCCCATAAGGAATGATGTAAAATAGACTAGTCCTTTTAGACCCCCAAAAACACACTTACAAAAGCATTTAAAAAAATAAACTTACATAAAAGGGCGAGTTTGGGGACCATCGTTAACCGAGGTACCACTGTAGTTCTAATTGTGTTAATGTTTAAATCTTGAAAGAGAAGAGATTTGCGCTTAAGAAATCCATAGAGCTTATGTAAAAAAGACTATGACTGGTTTTCAGTTTGGGTTCTTAATTTTTATTGTTCACTATACTCCTCATGGGAGGTTCCTTGAGGCTGGTGAGAGGGCTCTTGATCAAAGGAATTGGACCTGTTCTTTCCTTCCTTGGATTGAGCCTGAATGTCTTCCATTTCCCCAGGCGCTGTATAACCCCTTTGAGTTTAGTGTTTCCACAAATATAAAAATAATAATTGGTCCCTTCTTGTTGACTTTTCCACAATTTCACATTCTTCCTTATTATGATTGTTGCTGAGTTGTGCTTTATAGCATTAATTGGCTGACTTGGCTTATTTGGCAGCAATTATTTTGCCAAACTATCTAAGCATCTATTAATTTTTTTATTTTATTTTATTAACACATCGGCCGTTTGCCACCAAGGCAGGGTGGCCTGAAAAAGAAAAACTTTCATCATCATTCACTCCATCACTGTCTTGCCAAAGGTATGCTTACATTACAGATATAAAACTGCAACATTAACACCTCTCCTTCAGAGTGCCGGCACTGTACTTCCATTTTCCAGGAATCAAATCCGGCCTGCCGGTTTCCCTGAATCCCTTCATAAATGTTACCTTGCTTATACTCCAACAGCATGTCAAGTCCTAAAAACCATTTGTCTCCATTTGCTCCTATTTAACACGCTCACGCACGCCAAGCCCCTCGCACACAAAATTTCCTTTACCCCCTCCCTCCAGCCTTACTTAACTTTATTTTATATATTTTGTATACAGTATTTCATTGATATTAAATGATGCTAATTAAAATTAAAATGAACTTGTATAAGCTACATAGGATGATTAAGTTGTATTGTTGTACTAGTACAGTGGACCCCCGGTTAATGGCCGGCTCCAAACACTAACATTTATGTAAGTGTATTTTTTTAAGTGCTTTTGTAAGTGTATGTTTGGGGGTCCAAAAAGACTACTCTAATTTACATTATTCCTTAAGTTAATAAATTCGTTCAGTAACAGCACTTGAACAGCATTCTGGAACGAATTATGGCCGTTAACCGGGGGTCCACTGTACTTTCATTAATTCTAGCTAGACTGTTAGGCTGCTAAGTTAGTTGTTGTACAAAATACAGTGGACCCTCGGTTTTTGTTGAAAATTCATTCCAGAATGCTGTTTGGGTGCCATTACTGAACGAATTTGTTCCCATAAGGACAAATGTGAATTAGATTAGTCGTTTCAGAACCCCAAAAATACACTTACAAAAGCTCTTACAAAAATACATTTACATAATTGTTCGAGTTTGGAGGTGAATGAAAACCGAGGGTCCATTGTACATATATGGTATATTGCACATCATGTATATGTCTATGAATCCCATAAGAAGCAATTGAAATAATTTTTTGTAAGAAATTGTCTTGTTTGACTTCATTTGCAAAAATATGTGTTGCATATTTTTATTAAAATTTGAGAGTGTTGAACATGAATAATTTTGAATAACCTGAAAATTAATAAGGTATTTACTGCTGAGTCAAAACTTGTTCATACATATATGAGTTACCCTGCAAGGTAATATTCATGAAGAGATTCAGGTTAAACCGGCTAGCTGGACTTGAGTCTTAGGGGTGTGAATTACAGTGCCTGCACTCTGTAGGAAGGGTGGCGATATTGCAATTTGGAAGGGCACCTAAGTTATAATGCTGGCACCCCTCTGGTAAGATAATGATAGAGTGATGATTAAGTGTTTCTTCTTTTTTGGGTCACCTTCCTCGATGGGAGAAGGCCGGTGTTTTAAAAAAAAATATATGATTATCTTTAAGAACTTACCTAGTTATTGTTCTTAGTGTTTTACAAAACACTTTTTTTTTTTAGCAGGTTTGAACTTCAGCATGTCTAGCAACAGCAGTGGCTCTGCTACAGCAAACTCCTGGGCATTTCATTGCAACCAGTTGTCTCTGCTCAACTCTTCCTATAATGTTATGACAGTAAGTGAAAATACTCATAACTTTTGACAACTAAGCAACAAATTGAAGACAAATCTTCAGACAAAATTTCAGTCTATCCTCAACATTATCAAGCCTACTTGATAATGTTCAAGACTGACTGATTTGTCCAGTTTATGGGTTGTCAATTGTTCCAGCCACAGCTTTGTTATTTTTATTCATAATTTTTTACCAGTTATATTCTGTTTTTCTTTGCTGATTCTACTTCAGTACTTTTTGTAAATATAGCAAAAATGGAAATCGTCATCTTCTTCCAACAAACTGGCCGTATCCCACCAAAGCAGGGTGGCCCAAAAAGAAAAAGAAAAGTTTCTCTCTTTCTTTATTCTTTCTTTCAACACGTTGACCATTTCCCACCAACGCGGGGTGGCCCAAAGAGAAAAACAAAAGTTTCTCTTTTTAACTTTAGTATTGTATACAGGAGAAGGGGTTACTAGCCCCTTGCTCCCAGCATTTTAGTCGACTCTTACAACACGCATGGCTTACGGAGGAAGAATTCTGTTCCACTTCCCCGTGGAGATAAGAGGAAATAAGAACAAAAACTAATAAGAAAATAGAAGAAAACCCAGAGGGGTGTGTATATATATGCTTGTACATGAATGTGTAGTGTGACCTAAGTGTAAGTAGAAGTAACAAGACATACCTGAAATCTTGCATGTTTATGAGACAGAAAAAAAGACACCAGCAATCCTACCATCATGTAAAACAATTACAGGCTTCCGTTTTACACTCACTTGGCAGGACAGTAGTACAGTACCTCCATGGGCAGTTGCTGTCTACCATTCTACTACCTAGGTTTTTCTATATCATAAGCATAAAATGGTAGGTAAAGCTTGCAGCTACTACTTGTATTCAGTATATGCATGTAGTATACGTATACAGATTTGCATGTGTGTGTATGTACACTTATGAGTTTTCTTCTGAGTTTCTTAATATACTGTAGTTCTTGTTCTCGTTGTGTTTCCTTTTAAGTTCTTTTTGGAAGTTGGTCAGAATCCTTCTGTAAGGAAGGTGAGTTGTAGGAAGCAACTAAAATGCCTAGAGTGAGGGGCAGTAACCGCTTTTGTGTCAATTACTGAAAAGCTAATGAAAAGTTTTTACTCTATGAAGTATATGGAGGAAAAAAAAGAGGTTAAAAAGAGTGGTTTGGAAGTGCAAAAGAACAGCCGATAAGAGAATGGGGAAATCTTTGGCAGTGGGTAGAATAAGAGAAGGGTAAAGCAGCTGGGTGAGATAGGATTAAGACTGAGATGTTAAAAGTAAGTGGGGATACAGTTTTGAATTGGTTAAGTGTATTTGCTATGTGCATGAAAGTGAAAGGTACCTAAGGCTTGTCAGAGAGCATTCATAGTTTCTTCGTATAAGGGAAACAGGACAGTGAGGAGTAGGCTGGAGGCAGTGGAACTATCATGTTTGAAAACACTGTGTATTGTGAATATTATGCAGAGAATTAGGAGCACATAAATTAAAAGATGGTGTAGGTTACAAAAGGAATAATTCAGTGGGTAGAGGAGGGGTTTAAGACGGTTTGGCTATTGAGAAAAGATGAAGCAGAATATGATGAAATTAGGATAATTGATAATGTTTGATTCTAAGAACTAAAGGACTGTGTTTCATCCCAGTGTTGTGTTGTAATCCCACTGCTTGGCCAGCTGATCTTGACTCTGCTCACACTTAATTACATAAGCATAATACTGTTTTTATTATATCATTAATTTTCCTAAACTTATTCTTCAGGTACATCTAATGTGGTGTATGGAAAAATAACATATGAATAGTTTGTTGTATTCTTGTTCTTTCTTTCAACATGTCGGCCATTTCCCACCGAAGCGGGGTGGTTCAAAAGGAAAAACGAAAGTTTCTCCTTTCACATTTAGTAATATATACATAATAATATATAGTAATATATACATTATAAATTATGATGAGTTGGCATTATGAATTGTAGTGTAATGTTTTTGGTAATATGCAGTTCCATACCTACAGACCTTGTATATTTATAACAGTGACCAAAAAGGAGCATTCAGTATTTCTATGATAGGTTTCTAACATTTTACAACATAATGAAAAGATTATTTTTGATGAAATATGTAATACAGTGGACCCCCGGTTAACGAACACCCCGGAAATCGTACAATTATGTAAGTACAGTGGTCCCTCGGTTTTTGCCGAAAATTCGTTCCAGAATGCTGCTCAAGTGCCATTACCGAACGAATTTACTTCCTTAAGAAATAATGTCACGTAGGTTAGTCTATTTCAGACCCCCAAAATTACACTTGCAACAGCACTTACGAAAATACACTTACATAAATGTTCGAGTTTGGAGATGCACGAAAACCGAGGGACCACTGTATAATATTGTAAGTGCTTGTGGAAGTGTATTTTTGGGGGTCTGAAATAGACTAACCTACGTGACATTATTTCTTAAGGACGTAAATTCATTTGGTAATTGCACTTGAGCAGGCTTCTGGAATAAATTTTTTTCGTTAACCGGGGGTCCACTGTATATATACAGTGGACCTTCGGTTTTTGTTGATAATTCTTTCCAGAATGCTGTTCAAGTGCTGTTACCGAATAAATTTGTTCCCATAAGTACAAATGTAAGTTAGATTAGTCATTTCAGACCCCCAAAAATACACTTACAAAAGCTCTTACAAAAATACACTTACATAATTGTTCAAGTTTGGAGGTGAACGAAAACCGAGGGTCTACTGTATATAAAATTTAAATAATTGAAGAACTAAATTGAATAAAAATTCCAGAGTCCACAGCAGCATTCCTTCTCACCATCTCAATTATCGGACTCGCTCCTTGGCCACCGTGTTGGCACTAGTACTGGTAGTCCTGTTTCTCCTAATGTTTACGGTTCTCCTATTACCGATGAAACAGGACTGCACAACTATTTACAGCAACACAAAGAACGAGAAAAGCTGCGACAGTTCAGTGAGTATCAGTGCAAAAGGGTAATTATTGTTTAACTTGAATTTCAAAGACTTAAATTTATATAGTACAGGTGCTCCTCGCTTTACGATAGTTCGACTTACAATATTTCGACTTTATGATGGTGCAATAATCAAGTCAATGTAGTGTACTGTAATTTTTTTTTTGTATTTTACATTACTGTACATTTATTGATATGATAAACTTTTATTCATTATTTACTTGTCAATACTAGTATTTAGTTAGTCACAGTAATTATTTGTTTATTTACTTATTCAGTGACAGTAGTTATTTATTTATTCTATCATATTCATATTTGACTTACGATATTTTCAACTTAAAATGGGTTCATTGGAACATAACATCCCATTGTAAGTCAAGGAGCACCTGTACTGTAGTAAAAAGCTGTATTTCCATCCAACTCTACAGTAATCTCTGTATAAGGAATATTAAGTTGACAAAAGAACTTAACTCAATCAATTTTTCTTCTCATTGGTGCCTTTATTTCTCGAGCAGTTGAGTTCTTTGCCGCAACCAACATTTTTATGATTATGGTATTCATCTGTGGAGTTTGTGATAATTGCTTGATTTTTATCATTTTACAAAATTATTTATTTATCAAAGGACATTTTTGTATAAAATCATCACTAACTTTGCAGTGTCACAGTCAGAGAGCAACACTAGTATGAATAGCTCTCTGTGGGCCTATGGATCACCGCCACTCTTGCAACTCTCAGATCATGGTAATATCCTCCGCAAGAATGTTTACCAGGCTGCCACCAAAGATATTGGTAAATCAGTTTATTTTATTTTAGTATGTACTACTGTATACAGTATTTTGCATTCTGGAAATTATTTACAGTAATTACAATTTAAATTTTTTTCACATTACCTTCATCCCTCCTCCCCAGTTATATTTAAAATCTTCCTAGAGTATTTATTCCATCATTTACTAAAGCCTTTCAAATTTATCAACTTCGTGAGGCATGTGACTCCTACGAGTTCCATTCAGTTACAGTATATGTATTTAAATTCTTATTTAAATTGTTAAAATTTCAGAGAGGTCATCTCTATAATATTAATATGGCAAAATTTTCTTACACTTTAACTCTGATGGTTATGTTGATCAACAGGTCAAGAGACTAACTCAGCAGACAGCAAGAGTGATGATTCGAAAGCTTCAACATTGTGCAGCAGCAGTGTCAGTAAAATATGGCGAAAGAGAAATGTCACACCTGAACAACTCTTCCAGGTAACTTGTTTTTAGTAGTAATAAATCAAGTAACACAAATTAAACAAAGGAATATAACCACACAACTGTTACTTTTAAGTAAGAGGGGTTGAGGATGTTGCAATTTGGAGAGTTATCTGAATTCTTTTGTCAGTACATTTCTGGCAAGAAAACAGTTGAATGAATGATGATGATTATGTTTTCTCCTTTTTGGGCCAGTGATTGATTGAATGACCATGAATGTGTTTCCTCTTTTTTGGGGTCATTTCTACTTTGTTGGGAGGTGGCTGATGTGTTAAAAAAAATTAATCCTTACAACCTTTTTCCTTGTTCACAAAATAACCCACACTTACTAAAACAAACAGTGGACAACATTGTGGATCATCATGGACCTTTATCAGATCAAGTCCTAAATAGAAAATTAACCATTGGATTTTATTAAACGTGTGATTCCTAGATTTCCCATGCTCAAATTTCTCTTCTTTCTAGACATTCTCATGAATGTTGAAATTATTGTGATTGGAGCAGTATTTGAGGTTATCTAGCTTTTGAAACAAAATGAGTTTAAATTTGATATAAAATTCTTTATACAGACATTATTTAGTGATATTCATGGTTCTTGGATTCACTGGAACTACTAGGAATGTAACTTGCAAATTTGAAGGAATGACTACAGCATGTTTTTTATTGCTGCCATACTGTATGAGAAATTTAATAAGAGTAGCAATATCTCTGTAACACGTTTTCAGTTAACTTTTGTTCTAGTTTAAATCTGTCTAAGATACTTCTTATAATTATGAGCATTTTAGAATGCACATACAGTGGTACCTCGGCATATGAACAGCTCCCAACTTGAACAATTATGTAAGTGTATTTTTGTAAGTGCTTTTGTAAGTGTATTTTTGGGGGTCTGAAACGGATTAATCTAATTTACATTATTCCTTATGGGAACAAATTCGTTTGGTATCGGCATTCGAACAGTCTTCTGGAACAAATTAAGCTTGTAACCTGAGGTACCACTGTATTCAAATTTTTTTTTTCAACAAGTCGGCCGTCTCCCACCGAGGCAGGGTGACCCAAAAAGAAAGAAAATCCCCAAAAAGAAAATACTTTCATCATCATTCAACACTTTCACCACACTCATACATAATCACTGTCTTTGCAGAGGAGCTCAGATACGACAGCTGAGAATAGTCCCTCCCAGCTGTCACTATCTCAGACCCCTCCTTTAAAGTGCAGGCATTGTACTTCCCATTTCCAGGACTCAAGTCCAACTAAATCAATTAACTGGTTTCCCTGAATCCCTTCACAAAATGTTACCCTGCTCACACTCCAACAGATCGTCATGTCCCAAAAACCATTCGTCTCCATTCACTCCTATCTAACACGCTCAAATTGTAAACCTATAATCCAATCAGATGCAACATATCTTCATTTTTTTTTTTTTTAAATTTTTATGGCAATGCTGCTTTGTGGTCTATTCTGTCTTCCCATTCCAAACATTGTTCTTTCATTATTGTTGTTTCTACTCCATATGATGGGAAATCCTTTTGTTTTTCTCACTGCCAATAATTGGGAACTGCTTCTGCTAGGATAGCTTGCCACATAGCTGTGTCCCAATATTTGAAAGATTTGTTTATATATGTCACTTTCACAATTATGATTCTGTTGTGATAAGTTATTTATTACTTTAATTTTGCAGTTCACAGAAAATTTGAGAATTTGGATGTCAACAAATCTATTAGTGCCGCTAGTACAAGATATTGACAGCACAAACAAGGCCTTGAGAGCAGCAGCTCCTGAGATACAGATTGGCTGTGTTGGTGTTGACAAGTTGAAGAAGACGGCGCAAAACATATCTGGCCTCAAGCAGCTGGCTGATGTAAGTTGCAGTTTTCTCATTCTTAAGCAATTTGTTTATCTACATTAGATTTTCTTGAAGATATCAGTTTTTTAAACGCTGAGCATGCAGACGTACAACTGCAGATACAGTGGTGTGTTTCATTGGATTTTATACCTTTCATTACATTTTATGTTAATTTGTCAAAATAAAATGCATTTGTAAAAAAAACATTTCTGTAAGTATGTACTCCTGAATGGAGTTGTTCATGACCCAGAAGCTCTTATCCTATGAAAGAGTAATCGTGTCATTAGCGTCATAAATGTAGATCTATATTCTCCATATTCCCATATAGTGCTTAGCACAGCTACCAATATTTAAATGAGCTAAGCTTAAAAGAGACAAGACCATTCCTATTGTTCATTGCTAATGACACATTTATCTTAAGTTAACATGAATATATATAACCATAATTGCTTAATTTAGTTACTAAAAATATTATTGTTCTGTGCACATACCACATTTCTCCCTCGCTTCACTGCATTATATAATTAGAATATTTAATATCTTTGCTTATTAGGTTGTCCCCTTTCTCGACGTTACAATTCACCAAGACTACTTGGTTCATCGTCTTCGAGAGCTGAGTGCTGGTGGAGCTATTTCTGCTTATCGTTGGAATGGAGGCAGCTCTACTTTCAACGGAAAACCCTGGAAGGAAGAATACCCTACTGACACTGCTGTATGTAATAGTAATTACTGTTTGGTCTACAGTATTTTATTTTTTGTAAATTAGGTACAGTGGTACCCCGAGTTTCATACTGCTCCCAACTCGAACAATTATTTAAGTGTATTATTGTAAGTGCTTTTGTAAGTGTATTTTTGGGGCTCTGAAACGGACTAATCTAATTAACATTATTCCTTATGGGGACAAATTCATTCAGTAACGGCACTCAAACAGCCTTCTGGAACGAATAAAGTATGAAACTCGAGGTACCACTGTATATACTTCATGTGTGCATAAAAGATTTTTTATACACAGCATATGAATTCCACTCCATGGGGAAATGGAAAAAGAATGTTTCTTCCATAAGCCTTGTGTGTCACAAGAGGCGACTAAAATGCCGGGAGCAAGGGGCTAGTAACCCCTTCTCCTGTCTATATTACTAAATGTAAAAGGAGAAACTTTCGTTTTTCCTTTTCGGCCACCCCGCTTCGGTGGGAAACGACCGACGTGTTGAAAGAAAGAAGAAAAAGAAGAAATTATAAATTTCTTTTTTTTTGGGGGGTCACCCTGAGTCAGTGGTCACCCTGGCTCAGTGGGAGATGGCCAATATGTTGAAAAAAAAAAAAGTATCAATTCCACCTATGTTTAGCTAAGAGAAGATTAAGGCATAATTCCTGGATGTTATGTACGTATCTGTATTTTTTCACTATTACCGGGATGAGTATAGGATACGCAACCAAATCATTGCTGCTTTTCTACTTCAAATATTTAGATGTCTGGAATTCTTAGAATACAGTGGTACCTCAAGTTACGATGGTCCCCAAAATCGCCCTTTTATGTAAGTTTATTTTTTTAAATGCTTTTGTAAGTATATTTTTGGGGGTGTAAAAGGACTAGTCTATTTTACATTATTCCTTATGGGGATAAATTCGTTTGGTAATGGCACTTGAACAGCATTCTCGAACGAAAAAATATCGTAACTCGAGGTACCACTGTAATTCAAAACTCTGAAAACATGTTGCCCATTTTTAACTGTTTTATACATTGTTCTATCCATCTGTTCAAGGATTGAAATGCAAATCTAAGCCAACTGTATAGGCAGTAACTACCTCTTACAAATAGGTAAAAGTGTACAGTTCTGTAATTACAGTTTATCTAATTGGCATATAGTACAGTGGACCCTCGGTATTCGAACACTCCAAAACTCACCCTTTTATGTAAGTTTATTATTGTAAGTGTTTTTATAAGTGTATTTTTGGGGGTCTGAAATGGACTCGTCTAATTTACATCATTCCTTATGGGAATAAATTCGTTTGGTAACAGCACTTGAACAGCATTCTGGAATGAGGGTGAGTTTTGGAGTGTTCGAATAGCGAGGGTCCACTGTACTGTATATGCTATGTCATATTCTTCCTTCCTTTCCTGCCTTTGAGGAAAGTTTAATTAGACTTTGTTTCTATTTTAGATATTATTGCATTTGTTTGCAATGTACATGGACCGTCAGTTGCCACCCGATATTCAGCAGCCAGAAGGTCGCATGTTCTCAAGTACCCATGTGATAAAGGCTCCAGAGAAGCCTGTGAAGCCCACCACCAGGCCACTGCTATATTTCAGTCAGGTAATATACAGTACTTATGTGAAGCTATCCAGCTGGTGACAGTTTTCTATGGAAATAATACTGGGGAAGTGAAAAGTGCATTTATCTTTTACACTACTCCCCTTAGCCAATAAGTCCTCTCAGCCTTTTGTTGCTTTATGACCTGTGAAGGTTGAGAGCATTTTGTGGGGCTTAGTCATCCAGCAAGCTTGTGTGAGCATGTTAGGAGTAAATGGAGGCAAGTGTTTTTTATGACTTGACATGCTGTTGGAGTGTGATCAAGGTAACATATGAAGGGATTCTGGAGAACAGGTTAGCTGAACTTCGAATCCTCAAAGTGGGAAGTACAGTGACTGCACTCTGAAGGAGGGGTGGGGATATTTGCAATATTTATTTATAGTATTGGGCCCTTCTGGCAAGAGAGGGTGGAGTGAAGGATGGTGAAATTGTCTTCTTTTTTGGGTCACCCCTGCCTTGGTGGGAGATGGCCGGTTTGTTAAAAAAAAATATTAATAATGTGAAGACGAAGAGAACGATTACAATGAATAATAATTTAGAATGGGAATGATACACCAAGCTTTAGAAAATATGTTGAAATATATTGATAATTTTGTATTTTTATCCAGATAAACCCACCACATGTGAAGGTAGTTCTACCGCCAGATGAAGAATGTGAAGTCGGTAGTGGACGAAATAACTTCACTCATGCCTTGTTGCTCTTCGTCCACCACGTCACCCACCAGCAACACTCACGTATTGCAAACATTAACCTCACTATGTCAGGAGTAAACCTTTCCTGGGTTGTTCGAAGTAGTTGAAAAAGGCACACTTTATTTTCTTTGTACAGTATTAGCAAGTGTGAATCTCGTTTTTATTCTTTGAACCTTGAATGTGTATGCAAGTTGAGTGAAGTTGGAGTGAGTTTTGTAATCATGTATT
Source organism: Cherax destructor (assembly GCA_009830355.1). Lineage (NCBI taxonomy): Eukaryota > Metazoa > Arthropoda > Malacostraca > Decapoda > Parastacidae > Cherax > Cherax destructor. The sequence continues at coordinate 453,974 of WNWK01000469.1, forward strand.
GGGGAAGTTGTCAAGTTTGACATCATGCTTTTTGTGTAACTTTTGTAAAGTTACAGCAAGTTATGTTCATCATATTTTGTGTAAGTAGAGTGAAGCTGGCATGAGCTATCATAATCATTTTATTATCTATGTTTCTGTGTGAGTTGAATAAAATTTGAGTGAGGTAAGTTAATGATGTTTCTGTGTAAGTTAAGTTTAAGTGAGGTATGTTAATTATTTTTATGTAAGTAGTAAGTTGGAATGAGCTGTGATAATCATGTTTTTATGATACATGGATTATTTTATCAGTTTACGTCATTGCAACTCATTGCTGTCAGTGTTGTGTTGTATTAATGAGTACTTTTTAAGCGGAGAAAGTTGTAAAACAAGATGAATACTAAGAGGCTAAAGAGGCAGTTTTGCAAATTGATGATTTTTTTTTTTTTCAAATTGGAATTGCATCATCTTAGGCTTTGACATATGACCAACTCTTGGTGCAAAATGGGACATAATACTGTTGTAAGCTAAAAATACATAGTCATGTAATCTACTTGTGTTTTGCTTTGTTTCCCATGTGGCATTCTCTCCGAGTTAACCATGATAAAAGTAACTCCTGTAGCTTGTTTTCTGCTGCTATGTTGTACTCATAAACCACTTTTTTTCTAAAATATATTTTCTCGTTCATCTTACATTCTGTTAATCGCTTTCTTAGTTGCAACTTTAAAATGCAATGTGGCATCTTTATCTTTAGCAGTAGAATTCTAGTTTCTACACTTCTGTACCACATTTACCCTTATGTAAGGATTTTTTTAGCCTAGCATGAATAATTTTGTTTCATAAAGATTTGTTTTCTTTAAAATGCCTTCTTCCTTTCCTATGCACATTTTTTAATTACTTATCCTTTTTTTATTCATTCCCTAATTAATTTCATATTTACATCATTTGTCTTTTGCAAACTTCCTTTTTACCTTAAATTCTTGTCTATTTCTTGTAGTGAAACAGCTTTATTTTCTATTCCTTTTTGCTTGTTGTAGTTTTCACTGAAAAAGGGGCCCCACCTGTCACTGAGGCAGGTGACCCAAAAAGAAAGAAAAACCCTTAACTATTATTTTCATAGTAAATGTATGAGAGAGAGAGAGCAGTAAAGTGAACATGTTTCTTGGCATCTGCCAATGCATGCAGGTGTCTGTGTATTGAGTTTCCCTCTTTTATTTTCTCTAGCTCACATTTCTATTATCATCATAAGTCATCATCAATCATTATCATCAATCATCATGATCATTACAGCAATGGCCATCTAGCACCAATCATTCCTTCAATCACTGTTTTGTCAGAGGTGTGCTGACATTACAATTCAGATTACCCTCCAACTGCAACATTCTCACTTCCTCCTCCAGAGTACAGGCACTGTACTTCCCCCACTCTGAATCCCTTCATTAAGGTCAATATCATACCAGTTGTTAAACTATATGATTACATGTAACTACTTAACACTGTGCTAAACAGTACAGTGGTAAGTAGAGTGATAAATAAGAGGGCTGAGCTAAGCAATAACACAGTGGAAGCAAACGAGGTTCAAAAATAAATATGACAGAGTTCCATTATGTCAGTCGGCCAAAATTTAAGAAGCTGGAACTTGACCCCCTCCACATTCAGATAGATAAATATGTAATTATAATTAATACTGTAGTGGAATTGTTGATTTGTTGATTACATATAAAAAATAAATGTAAGCTCTTTATTAATTTTTTATTACTCCTAACTTTTATTTTTATGCAATAAGAAAGTGATCAGGGGGTAAACAGTGCTGTATGACCCTAGTGGGTTTAGTGCTTCTTTTTGATAATTATTACATTATGAATAATAATAATAATAATAATAATAATGATAATACATGGAGGTAAATGAAACTCTAAACGCAAGGGCAAGTGGGAGGCATTCATTTTCAATCCATTGAAGTAATAGCAGATCCAATTATGTGGAACAAGAGCCCTTCACCAGCATCAAGGAACCTCCCTAAAAAAAAGTAAGAACCAATAGAAGAATCTGGATTCACTATCAAGAAGGGTGTTCCTGTAATCCAAATTCATCAGGAGTGTTCCTTCAATTCGAATTCATCAAGAAGAGCGTTCCTGCAATCCGGATTCATTAAGAGCGTTCCTGCAATCAGGATTCATTAAGAGCGTTCCTGCAATCCGGATTCATTAAGAGCGTTCCTGTAATTCGGATTCAGTAAGAGCGTTCCTGCAATCCGGATTCATTAAGAGCGTTCCTGCAATCCGGATTCATGATAATAATAATAATAATAATAATAATAGTTAATTTAGACATGATACATAGTTGTACAAGGAATTATAGCAGTGGGGTGTACATGCCAAGAGCCCCTTGTATGCAGAGCATTATGGGCAAACTTAAAATTGCCTTAAGATTAATTAGGCTATAACAGATTAGATGGTAAAAAACTTCAGTAAACAATTTACCATATGAGGTACAATTGAGTATTTAAACAGTGAATAAGTAAGTAAGTAAGTAAGTTTATTCAGGTATACACAAATACATTTACATACATTATCATACATAACAGCATATGTGTAGAGAACCTAGGATAACCCAAATAGATCAAAATAATCAATTTACTATATGTAGCATTACAATTTATGAAATCAAATTAAATCAAATCAATGATTTGTAGTGCAATAACAGTTCATATAGTCAGTAGACGAGTTACAATGAGTACAAAAGAATGGGTTATTCTATTAGGTAATGCTATAAAAACATAGGTTGATAAGGGTGAACTAATTATTCAACTGGGTTATACATCTATGAAATATAAGTTAAGTAAGCGAAGTTATTGTTCTTTGAGCATTTATTTATGGGGTTCTGAGGCTAGGGGAGTAACACAGTGAGTAATGATATTTTGAGGCAGTGGAAAATTATTTATTGACTTTGTAGGTAAAGTTAAGTGATTTTGCAATCCGGATTCATCATCAAAAAGGGTGTTCCTGCAATCCGGATTCATCAAAAAGAGCATTCTTACAATCCGGATTCATTATCAAAAAGGCTGTTCCTGCAATCCAGATTCATCTTCAAGAAGGGTGTTCCTGTAATCCAGATTCATCCTCAAGACGGGTATTCCTGCAATCCGGAGTCATCATCAGAAAGGGTGTTCCTGCAATCCGGACTCATCAAGAAGGATATTCCTGCAATCCAGACTCACAGAAAAGTGTTCCTGCAATCCGGATTCATCATTAGGAAAGGTGTTCTAGCAATCCGGATTCCTGGGCTGAATTTATCTCCTGTGTGCGCACTCCCTGGCCAGTCTTGGAGGGTCTAAAGTGGAGATTTTTTTAATGATTTTCTGCTATATATGAGGTGTCATGGTGTGAGTATTGTTGGTGCCTGAAGTACACAACTGAAGGTACATTATGATGCTCAGTAAGTGGTCAGTTACTGCTGTAATGCTTGTTGCTAGGGCGACAAGGGTTGGTTTAGTATTTGGTGATGGTTGTGTGTTTTGGTTGTCATGTTGTGGTGATAAGTGTGTTATGGTGAGTGTGCTGTGGTGTTGGTCACGGTGGTGTTTTAGTGGTGGTGCTGTGTTGCTTGAGGTGTTAGTGGTCCCATGTTGTGGTAGTGATGCCATGTTGTGGTTGTGGTGATGCCTTGTGTTGCCATGTTGTGGTGGTGGTGATGCCATGTTGTGGTGGTGATGCCATGTTGTGGTAGTGATGCCATGTTGTGGTGGTGTTGCCATGTTGTGGTAGTGATGCCATGTTGTGGTTATGCCTTGTGTTGCCATGTGGTGGTGATGCCATGTGTTGTTGCCGTGTGGTGGTGAAGCCATGTGTTGTTGCCATGTTGTGGTGATGCCATGTGTTGTTGCCATGTTGTGGTAGTTATGCCATGTGTTGTTGCCATGTTGTGGTAGTTATGCCATGTGTTGTTGCCATGTTGTGGTAGTTATGCCATGTGTTGCTATGTTGTGGTGGTGGTGATGCCATGTGGTGATGCTATGTTGCCATGTGGTGATGCCATGTTGTGTTGCCATGTGGTGGTGATGCCATGTTGTGTTGTTGCCATGTGGTAATGCCATGTTGTGTTTCCATGTGGTGGTAATGCCATGTTGTGTTTCCATGTGGTGGTAATGCCATGTTGTGTTTCCATGTGGTGGTAATGCCATGTTGTGTTTCCATGTGGTGGTAATGCCATATTTGTGTTGCCATGTGGTGGTGATACCATGTGTTGCCATGTGGTGGTGATACCATGTGTTGCCATGTGGTGGTGATGCCATGTTGTGATGGTGCCATGTTGTTGGTGGTGCCATGTGGTGGTGGTGGTGACATGTTGTGTTGTTGGTGATGCCATGTTGTGTTGGTGATGCCATGTTGTGTTGGTGATGCCATGTTGTGTTGTTGGTGATGCCATGTTGTGTTGTTGGTGATGCCATGTTGTGTTGTTGGTGATGCCATGTTGTGTTGTTGGTGATGCCATGTTGTGTTGGTGGTGATGCCATGTTGTGTTGGTGGTGGTGCCATGTTGTGTTGGTGGTGGTGCCATGTTGTGTTGGTGGTGGTGCCATGTTGTGTTGGTGGTGGTGCCATGTTGTGTTGGTGGTGGTGCCATGTTGTGTTGTTGGTGGTGCCATGTGTTGGTGGTGCCATGTGGTGGTGGTGCCATGTGGTGGTGGTGCCATGTGGTGGTGGTGCCGGTAGTGCCATGTGGTGGTGGTGCCGGTAGTGCCATGTTGTGGTGGTGGTGCCATGTGTTGGTGGTGGTGCAATGTATTGGTGGTGGTGCCATGTTGTGTTGGTGATGCCATGTTTTGGTGGTGGTGCCATGTGGTGGTGCCATGGTGGTGGTGCCACGTTGTCGAGGCTGTTGTGTTGCAGGTGTTGTATTGAGGATGTGGTGTGGTGGTGCCATATGTTGAGGGTGATGTGTTGTTGAAAGTGTTATGTTGTGGTGTAGCGCTCTGTGGTTGTTGTAGTGATCCTGAATTAAGAGTACATATTCTACATCTCATATAAAAACATTTCCATAGCTTTCTTTCATTCTGCTTCTGTCCTTAGTCATTTTAACTTTTTGTGTGTGCATGTATGCATGTCTGTTTTTTTTTTTTTTTTCTCATTTTTTCTTCATTCTGTATATTCTATGATTTTTTTCTATGATTGGCTTTTATTTCTGCATATTTGATAATTACGTATTTATATTAATTGCTTTTCCATTTATCTCCATCTTTTGTAATACTGCATTTTCTTCCGTTGTACATTGCCAGTATCACAGTATATATGTGTAGTGGCTAGTCTGTGGTTGGAGTCCAATGATACTTGTGGTAGTGATAAGACAACAGAACCTTTATTATTAAAGGTAGATAATGTTTCATTCACTGGGATATTAGGAAATATTTCCTCGGCCCTAGAGTGGTCAGGAAGTGGAATGACTTAGACAGCAAAATAAGAGACAGGATTCATGCATAGTTTTAAGATTAGGTATGATAGGGCTCACACAGCATAAGATAGTGAAGCTAGTATCGACTAGTGGAGAAGTGGGGCCAGGAGCAGACTCGAACCCTTCAACCACAAATAGATGAGAATATGTAGTTAACTTTCTCAAATGAATCGAGGAAATCAAATTCTTTCTGCTTTGAGAAAAAAAAGTATCTGCAGTCATAATTAAATCTCTTTCTAATCACGTTTTTGAGTTCAGCTTGTTCTCAGTCCACAAGATGTGAAAAATTGTTCCTATACACCACAAAAAACTTAGTTTTTAGTGTTGATGCAGCAGGAGTACTATGTACACTTTGAGGGTGTACATAGTATCCCTTCATGAGGGATGGTATGTACACCTGCAAAATGTTGGCTTCCAAAAATGTTTGGCAGGTGTCCTCTTGTAATTGTAGTACAATAATCTATACAATGATTCTCTCCCCCTTGGATATGTACTCTTATTTTTTTGTGGATAAATAAACTTTTTTCTTTAAGTAAATATGTGAGTTTATTTAGGTATAGGTACACATAAGTACAATTATCATATATTGTTTAACATGTGTAAATTATAACCCAAAAAATGTCAGTGACTTATTTCCATTAGTCATAGTTGTATTTTACACTATAAAATAAAGTTTCTATTTTGCACTTTTGTGACAATGGAAAACTCTCTTAAGTCATGTTTTTTGTACATTATAGGTTATCCCACGTTAAATCTGCATAATGTGTAACTTGTATACAAGTGCCAATAATATATATGTAATGTCTAGATCATTTGTAAATTTGATAATTATGAAATACTGTAGATAAATAAAAATGTGCTATAGTATTCAAAATGATTTGTTGGGCAAAGGAAGGACTGGATTTAAGGGGTGGCAGCAGGGGCAATTGTCCAGGGACAATTTCTAGGAAAATTTAAAATAGTATAAATCCTCTGATGTTTGACTGAAGCAAATAATTACCAATAATTTACACTGCATACCTACAACATGTGTGCCACGCTCAGTCTTAGAATAAAGGAGGCACAGACTATTTGCCTAGCGGCCTCTTTGTTACTAAATTCAACCCTGTGTGAAGGTAACCGCTGTTAACAGGATTTGATAACATCCATCTGTTTTTATCTGTTTACTTTGATAAGACGATAGTGGTAATCTGAGGGGGAGGTGGAGCAGCAACTATGGTTCTAGGAAGTGCTAGGTATCGCTGTTCTGATAATAGTTTGGTTATCAAACACTCTCGCAACCCTAAAGCATGTATAACACACATTTCACTGATAATACTCTGAAGAGTTTTTAGCATTGACTTCAGATATTCTGTTTAAATAATGTTGACACATTATGAATAAATGTACAGGGATGTATATACAGTGGAACCCCATTTCCGTCTTTAATCCGTTCCAGAAGGTCGGCCGAAAACGAATTTGTACGAAAACTGAAGTAATATTTCCCATAAGAAATAATGTAAATCCAATTAATCCGTTCCAGACACCCAAAAATATTAACAAAAAATAAATTTGATAGAGAATAGCTATAGTTTTATGTAAAGAAAACAATGAGAAATAAATGTAAAGCACTAATGAAATGGATAAATGAACATTTAACATAATTTTTACCTTTATTGAAGACTTGTTGGCGTATGGAAGATGGCGAGGAGGGGAGAGGAAGGAGAGCTTATTGTTTGGAAGGGGAATCCCCCTCCATAAGGACTTCAGGTATCAAAGCCCTATCCGGGGTTACTTCCCTTCTTTGTCTTTTACTGGTACTAGGACCACCTTGAGTCACTGGACCCCTGTTGCACAAAAAATCTGTCCAGAGAGGCTTGTTTCTGGCATCTCTTCAAGATTTGCCTAAAATGGGACACGGCATTGTCATTGAACATGTTGCTGACACGGCTTGCAACAGCTTTGTTAGGGTTATATTTCTCCACAAAACCTTGCACCTCGCTCCACTTGGCACAAATGTCCTTAATCGCTGAAGAAGGCACATTCTTCGCTCTCTTCCTCCTCCTCTGAAGTAATTTCCTCAGCTAAGGTCTGTTGCTGTTCCAGATGAAGGTCTTGCAGTTCTTCAGTGGTTAGCTCTTCCCTGTGGTCGTCCACTAACTCTTCCACATCCTGGCCACTCGCCTCCAACCCCAAAGACACAATAGATTCCACAACAGGAGTAGGGTCGTCAGGGTCACTCTCGAACCCTTCAAAATCCTCCTAGAAGACACATTCTGGCCACAATTTTCTCCAAGAGGTAATCGTCCTGGAAGTCACTCCCTGCCAAGCCTTATCTATAAGGCTTATGCAATTGAGGATATTGAAGTGATTCCTCCAAAACTCTCCTAGGGTCAATTCAGTATCCGAGGTCACTTCAAAGCTCCTTTGAAACATTGCTTTGGTGTAGAGTCTTTTGAAGTTTGAAATGACCTGCTGGTCCATGGGCTGGATGAGAGGAGTGGTATTAGGGGGCAAGAACTTTACTGTGATGAAACTAAACTCCCCCAATAATTGGTCGTCCAAGTCTGGAGGATGAGCAGGAGCATTGTCCATTACCAGGAGGCACTTGAGTGGCAATTTATTTTCCAGGAGGTATTTCTTCATTGACCCACTCAATGAAAATTTGTGTCGTGACCCATGCCTTATTGTTAGCCTTCCACATCACACGCAATTTACTCTTGATGACATTGTTTTTCTTGAACACACTGGGATTTTCAGAGTGATACACCAGTAAAGACTTCACTTTGAAATTCCCACTAGCGTTACCACAGAACAAGAGTTAGCCTATCCTTCATAGGCTTGTGTCCTGGCAGTGCCTTTTCCTCCTCCGTGATGTAGGTCCTCTTCAGCATTTTCTTCCAAAAGAGGCCTGTTCCGTCACAATTGAAGACTTGTTGGGGGAGGAATCCTTCAGCCTCTACGTACTCCTTGAATTCATCAGTGAATTCTTCGGCCCCATGTTTGTCCGAACTTGCAGCCTCGCCATGCCTTAAACACTGTATATGCCACTTCGCTTCTTGAATCTGTCAAACCAGCCTTTGCTGGCCTTTAATTCACTAACAGCAGCACTCATTCTAGGCATTTTCTTTACGAGATCCGCATGCAACTGCCTTGCCTTTTCGCAAATTATCGCCTCCACAACACTATCTCTTGCTAACTGTTTTTGGTTGATCCACACCAACAACTTCTCAATATCTTCAATTGTTTGCGATCTCTGTTTCGTTAGCACATTTACCCCTTTCGCAACTTCAGCTTCCTTGATTGATTTCTTTTTTCTTCACCAGGATGGAACTGATCATTGATTTGGACTTCCCATACATGCTGGTGAGCTTGGCCACACGTACACCACTTTCACATTTTTCTATGAGTTCTTTCTTGAATTCTATCGTGTTTTTCACCTTTACCAAAGGGCTGGCACTCGGAACTTTCTTTTGCCGCATGGTGGCTTATTTAGCAGTCGCAAGCACAAAAAAACAATGGATTATTACGAAATGTTTCGAATGAATGCGTGGAGTAATGCTCACTGAACGAGTAACAAAAGCAGACTGAGTCACGAACGTATGAGCGGCTGCGTTCCGCAGGTAGGCAGATGCGTCTGGTATGTATGGACGATTTCCGAGTGGATGTACAAAAACGGGGAAAATTTCACCAAAAAGTGGTCGAAAACTGAATTGTATGATAACCAGACCGGACGAAAACCGGGGTTCCACTGAAGAACACCTGCGCTGCGGCTTTCATTGTGGAGGATGTTGTATCTCCTGCTGTGACTTAATATGTACGTATATGGTACGTATGTACAAAGATTTATTATTTGTGCATAGTTTATACTGTATACCCCATGGGATGACTGGAAATGTTGGTCATGGCTCCTTAAACCTGATGCCCTTGTTCATTTAGCAGTAAGTGCTCAAGATACAGTAACTGGGCGTAAGCCAACTGTTGTGGGTCGCATCATTGGAAAAAAAGAATCAAAGGACCTCGGTGGAAATATGTCACAATGATTGGCTTTCTTGGATTATCCTGGATTACAAATTCTCTAGGTTAATAGTTTGATTTTTAAAATTTTCTTCTACCCTGGCAGTTTATGAGTCATAAACCTAAGTTATTTTGACAGTGTTCTGGGTATCTTTGATATTAATGCCTCTTTTGTTGACTGTAACACTTTCATAACCTCGTGTTAACACTGATAGCTTGTGATGAATGTACAGTACTATACATGTACAGAAGTTTGAATTGGATCATGGTAACTAGTTTTGAGAGGCAAGTTCTAGTAACCAAAGCAAGTTTAGGCATTATCATAAAAATTACATCAACCCCAAATAAAAAAAAAATGCCAGGAAGCATTAGTACATTATCAGCACTGATTGAAGGGAATTATTCCTTTTATTACATTTCTATTTTTTTATGGAGAAATTTTGCATTATTATTTTAGAATAAAACACACTTCCTCAGACACCACATTTCAAAGCCCAGCCCTAACAGTAACTATGGTATGGTGTTGTACTTGCCATATGTTTCAGCTTGCCTCTGCACATATGCAATGCTAGATGATATGCTGGATAGTTTTACTTGCAACTGGTGACTTAGAGAATGTCTTCCTATTAATGCAGCCCAGCATGGGGCCAGACTTTAATATTGCTCTTCTGGTCAATCAGGCTGTTGCTGTTGGTGGCCCACTGACCCACGTATTCATCATGGCCTGGTTGATCTGGCACTAGACGAAGGCAGTGACCCAGTTTCTTCATGACAGCATTTTTACTTAGGTAGGTTTGTCAGGAAACAGGACAAATGTTTCCTGACGTGGGTCTTAAGTCATATGATGACCCGCAGCTGGAGCTTTTGGTCATCTGACCGAGGCCTTCCATCTGGTTACTGGTCAGCTTCTTTAAAAGTTATGGTTATAACCATTTCTTCCTTGTTGTGGCAGGCCTTTTATATTTGCTTGTTGTGTAATTAAGTTTATTTAGGCACAGTTACACTTAAGTATGATTATCATACATAGTGTAAATTACCTAAGATAACCCCAAAAATTCATAGACTTGTTTCCATTCTGGTTTGAATGCAAAATGTCAGATAAGCGGCTGATTGATAAGGGAAGTCTGACCTTTGGACAGGCCATGAGAGTAGAAAAACTAACTGGTAAACAACCAAACAAATTGATTTTTCAAGAAGAATACACATGTTTAACATAGGTTGATTATCATACTGTAGGTTGTTTGAAAAGCCAGTGTGGATAGGCAAGCATTTCAGGCAGGACTAAGATTATACAAACCTTAAAATTAATTAACAGAATAGTTAAGGATAGATCATATAAATGCTCAATAATAGTTCTGAATTTTCAGCGCATTATTTGTATCTTTAATCTAGTTTCATAAGTATGAAAGCATGAGAACCTTCAAAACTAGGGACGCCAAGCCCATGATGATTCTCTTCAAATCGCTTGTTCTCTCTAGGCTGTAATACTTCTGTACTACAGCCTTCAAGGCTGGCGACATTGCTGACCTGGAGAGTAGATACATGATAATATACACTTGGAAGGTCCTGGAGGGATTGGTATCAAACCTGCACATGAAATCACTCCCTGTGAAAGCAAAAGACTCGGCAGGCGATGCAACATTCCCTCAATGAAAAGCAGGGGTGCCACGAGTACATTGAGAGACAACACAATAAGTGTTCGGGGCCCAAGACATTAGGGGAATTACCAATAGACCCCTGGCTGTCTTCAAGAAGGCACTGGACAGGCACCTAAAGTCAGTACCTGACTAACCGGGCTGTGGTTTGTACGTCAGTTTGCGTACGGCCAGCAGTAACAGCTTGGTTGATCAAACCCTGATTCCACCATGAGGCCTGGTCTCAGACCGAGATGCTGGGGCGTTGACCCCCGAAACCCTCTCCAGGTAAACTCCAGGTAATATGAATCTCGTCCAAGGATCCTTCTAATATGGCTTCATACCAAGAGTATTCTCATATTTAGAATTTTATGAGTAAAAAAATACTTCTCATTGTAGTCACAGTAGTTAGTTAAATTAATATATTTAGTATGCAGCCTATACCCATGGGGTGGGCAGTAGTCAAAAGATTACAGAGGCTCATAATTAAGTTCATTTAGGCATAGAGATCCTTATAGGCATAAAGGACCCCAATGGAAATAAGTCACTCTGTCTGACTTTTTGGGTTATCCTAGGTTCTCTACACATATGCTGCTATGTATGTTCCTAAACCTGTACTCTTTAGAACGCAGGCGGGAGAGATACATTATTATATACACGTGGAAAATTCTCGAGGGATTAGTACCAAACTTGCACACGAGAATCACTCCCTACGAAAGCAAAAGACTCGGCAGTCGATGTAACATCCCCCCAATGAAAAGCAGGGGTGCCACTAGCACGTTGAGGGACAACACAATAAGTGTCAGGGGGCCAAAATTGTTCAATTGCCTCCCAGCATACATCAGGGGCATTACCAACAGACCCCTGGCTGTCTTCAAGCAGGCACTGGACAGGCACCTAAAGTCGGTACCTGACCAGCCGGGCTGTGGTTCGTACGTTGGACTGCGTGCGGCCAGCAGTAACAGCCTGGTTGATCAGGCTCTGGTCCAACATGAGGCCTAGTCACAGACCGGGCCGCAGGGGCGTTGACCCCTGGAATTCTCTCCAGGTAAACTCCAGGTATACCTGAATAAACTTACTTATAGGTGCACATAAGTACAATTATCATACATAGTGTGAATTACCTAGGATAATCCCCAAAAATCAAAGTGACTTATTTACATTGGGTCTAGGGATTGGGCCTAGTGACAATAGCAAGAGCAACTTGCAACTTTAGCAATTGAAAGGAAGCAAGAGTAGGTAAATGATCCAATAGATCAGAGATGGGGAACCAGCGGCCTTCTGGTGCATAAATTAAGTGTGGCCTTGTGAATGAATCAGAATTTTCCATAAGAAATCCTTTTTATTTTTATTGAAAATACAAAATAACCGACGTTTTGCAGTATATATAAATAAGAATTTCTTGAATGCGGCCTTATTACATTACAGCTAACTTTTTAAAGCTACCTTCGAACATAAAAAGATTCCCCAACTGTATAATAGGTTGAACCTGTCAAGGTATTCTCGTCATATTCCATCGCACAGGATTATGAAATATTTTCGGCTGAGCTCATGATCCTTATGGCGCTATGTTGGCACCCCAATGAAAATAAGTCACTTTGAAATTTTTGGGCACTCAGTACCCAATTTTCTTTAGGTAATATACATTATGTATGATAATTGTACTTATGTGCACCTGTACCTAAATAAACCCTCAGCATTCGAATGTGTTTACCTCTGTGACCCTGAATATAGGCAGGCCTTCCAAACACTTAACAAGCGTTAGGTTTCCAATGAATTAGGCCACGAGGATATTTTCTGTCATCCCATCCGTTAACTTTATCAGCATGGGCTCCTACGGTTTAGCGCCTCCTTGTGGAAGTTCTGCGCTACCAGACGTAAGTCGCACGTTTGTTATACGTTATTGGTGGTAAACTGTACTTTAATGTCACCTAACGTAACTTAGAATAACTCTGTTTATAGTTACGTTCTCAAGGAGGGTCAGTGAAGCAGCACTCTTCGTAGTTTTTTAAAAATAGGTTAAACTAATACGTAAGTGGGAATGCCTCGCATTTGGACGGTCCTGCCTGGCGTGGGTTAGTAGAGGCCTGTTTCTCATGGAAGGGAGGGGGGAGGGGAGAATGACTGCCTCGCATGGGCTAGTAGAGGCCAGCTTCACGTGGGGGACAATAACTGCCTCGCTTGGGCTAGTAGGCCAGCTTCACGTGGGGGAGAATAATTGCCCCACGTGGGCTAGTAGAGGCTTGTTTCACATTGTGGGGGAATGATTGCCTCGCTTGGGCTAGTAGAGGCCAGCTTCACATGGTACTCTGGTCTCTGGGAGGGTTGTCAGCATCCCTGCCTCGTGTGGGTCAGTAAAAGTCCAGAAGTACTCCTTCACTATATTCCTTTGAGTTTATATGCGCCCTTGCCGCATCCTGTCTGCTCCCATTTTATGTAATTTGGTTATCGACGGTTATTAAGTATATGTAAATTTAGGTTAATCACTGCATTTTAACTTAAAACTACCAGGTAGCATCATTGAGTAGGCGAGACCTTCGGACAGCTTTAAATACATGTTCATTCCAAAATTAGTAGACTGTAACTGTTCGTGGTGCATGTCTTTCTAAAATAGACTAATTAAAACTACGACTAGTTGATTTAGATTTTTTTTTGTTCACGGATGTAAAGGATTTTCTTTCAGCAAAATTAGATATATCATTGTAGGACTGTAATGTTGGTATAATTACCGACAATATGTTAGGTAAAAGGACACAAGTGCAACTAATGTGACATTTTATTGTGGCAACGTTTCGCTCTCCAGGAGCCTTGTCAAGCTGTTACCGTGACAAAGCTCCTGGAGAGCGAAACTTTGCCGCAATAAAATGTACGTTAGTTTCACTTGTTCTTTTACCTAACATCGTTGTAGGAGGAGGAGGAGGTTAGGAGCAATGGGAAGTGGTTTGGGAGAAGGATGATAGTGATTAGAATAAGTAGAATAACAAAGAAATAGATGCATGTAAGGGGGTAGAATTATCGACTGGTATAAGGACACGTGTAACTAATGAGCCATTTTATTGGCTTGACAAAGCTGCTACAGTGCGAAACATTGCCACAATAAATGTCTCGCTTGTTGCACATGTGTTTACCTAACAAAGAAATGAATGTTGGAGGGAGAGTGACTCTTGTTATCACATGCGAGTTGGGTTCTTGTTGAATCAGCAAAGGGAAGAGGGAGGAAGAGGTGGGGTGGGGAATCCTGGTGAGTGTTCAGGGGGAGGAAATAGTGGACTGGTGTGGTGGTTGGGGCAAGAGATCCAGGAAGCTGTGGTGGTGGGGGGGGGGGGACTAGACCATCCTTGTACAAGAATAGTATACAATACCGACAAGATGAAATTAAGACACATGTGCAACATCTGGGTATCTTTATTGTAGACGTTTCGCCATCCAGTGGCTTTATCAATACAAATTCTAGGACATTATTTGAAGACAGAAGAACTATATACAAAAGATGAGGTAATCAGTCCCTCGGCCTTGGAGTTGGTGTGAACAGCACCGAAGTCGTGGAGTTTCTGGAGCAGAGAGGGTTAGGTAAGGTTCGTCAGGAAACAGGACAAGTGTTTCCTGACGCGGGTCTTAGATGATGACCCGCCGTTGGAGCTTTTGGTCATCTGACCGAGACCTTCCGCTGGCTTACCGGAACAGAGACAGGAGGGTGGCGCTTATATACTAACGTCAAGTGGAAAGGGACGTGTAGCAGACGAGGACACAGTCACTGGTAGGCGGGATCCCTCAATGGAAGTAGGTTTTACCCAAAGAGATGGGTTAGTTGTAGTTGTCGTTGCCGTGAGGAAGGTTATGTACAGGTCCTCAGAATCAAGATTCCATGATGTTGCAGTGTCTGACAAGTTGTACAAGAATGGTATACATTCAAATAATGTCCTAGAATTTGTATTGATAAATACCTAGATCATCCTTGGTTAGTTAAATTTATTTAGGCACAGGTACGCATAAGTGCGATTATTATACATAGTGTTAAGTTACCTAAGATAACCCAAAGAAGTCAATGGGTTCTTGTTATGCACTCAACACCTTTTGTTACGGGTAGTAAGAATCTGACCATTTTTTTGGGTTATCCTAGGTAATCTACACATATGCTACTATGTATGATCATTTATGTAACTGTATTTATATGTACCTGTATCTGAATAAACTTTCGTATTAGAGGAACGTAGCAACCTTGGGTGCGCCCAGTAACTTTATGGGTGGCTAAACAGCCTTGATCTTTTTTTTTTTTCCTTCTAACAGTTGTGGGTCAGCATTTACACCATACTTCGCGGTGTCAACTTTGTTTATCGTCTTGTTTCTTACTGCAAGTCACTGTTAAACGGTCTACAAATCTACAGGAAGCCAGATTTTTTTACGATTCGTTACTGTTCATGTATTGCAAGTGTATCTCGTTCGTCTAACAGTTATTTGTCTCTTCATTATAGTTAGTATTATAGCTAAAGTTTAGTCTTGTTGGGGAATGTGATACCGTCATTGAAGCATGTTGCTTCATTTTCCCAGAATTTACCACTGGAATTCCTGGTAGCGCTTATTTTCCTTTGTGCCATTGCCTGATTAATTTTGTTTTCTTATACTCTAATATTAGTGATGCCATTGAGAAGAGGAATATATCATTTAGTGCTTCAATGTACCACAAAAATACAGTGCGAATTATATAGATGCGGTACGAGAGGTTTTCCTCGGTTGCTGAGGAGATACGTAGTCGCTCGAATGACTGAGTAACATTCAAGTGTACGTGTTCAGTCCACGTACGTTGTACATTATAGATATATATAGTGTGAAGACTAGTATATAATGTAGCTATCCTCGCTACAGCAGAAGCAGGAGGAACCCGTTAACACTACAGGTAGGATCTTCATTATTTCTCGATTGTGGCGCGATTAGGACAACATTGCTCTTGATGTACAGAGTTAAATTAGAAGAGAACAGTTTTCGTTGTCTAAAGTGACCTGAGAGCAGGTGATCAGCAGTCTGTGTCCTCGCCTGTATGTGGTTGCAGGGGTTGGGTCATGATTAATCCACTGCCAACTCGCTGAGTACGCTGGTTTTCTTTTTATCTCAGTCTCTGTGTATCTCTTTCTCAGTGTGTCTCTCTGTCTCTGTTCTCTACACATATGCTGCTATGTATAATAATCTATGTAACTATTTGTGTATACCTGAATAAACTTGCTTAATTTGTCTCTGTGTCTGTCTGTCTCTGTGTCTGTCTGTCTCTCTGTGTCTGTCTCTCTCCTCTCTCTCCCCCTCAAGTATGCCATTTTTTCTTCCCCTTTCTTCTCTCCTTTCCCTTTTCCCTTCTCTCTCATGTTTTTTCCTCCACTTTTTTACCTTCCCTTCTCAACTCTCATTTTCTCTCCATATCATTTGTGCCCCCTCTCTTTTCTTCCATTTCTTTTCACCTATCTTTCTCTCAACTCCATCATTCTTCTATCTCTTCTCTTCCTCCTCTCCTCTTTCTCTTCCGTCTTCACCGCTGTTTTTATGTCAGTAAAGACTCCTAAAGATCGAGTTGCAGTGCCAAAATTTTCCTACAAATATTTTTAGTATTAAACTTTGCAATGTCTTGAAAGGGCTAGAGTGAGAGGTGATGCTATCTGAATTGCATCAGTATAGTGATATAGTTATGGTAAAGTTTTATTTAGGCCTCATACATAATTTTAATCTTATGCATTAGGTTTATATACTGTAGCAAATTATGTAGAATTTACCTTGGATAACCAAATAAAATAAAAATGTGACTTAGTATTTCCATTAATAATATAGATGTATTTTTACATAGGCATATATATGGGGCTTTATTCTCTATCCTGAGTGATATTAATAAGAGTAAAGCAACAAAAATGAGTATATTAGATTAACAGAACTGTGAATATTTTAACACTATAAGTAATGAGAAATAGTATGGTGATACTGACAAGATGTACAAGTGTCTTTTTTCCCATTACAAGTAATGGACAGGTATATGAGTGGGTGTGAAGTGGACCTATCAAGCATGAGCCAGTAGGTGTACTGCAGTTGTTTCTTACAATAATAATAATATCTTTATTTATTACAAGTACATGTACATGGTATACAGGCCTAGCTGACATTGACATACTACTATATAGAAAGCCCCTTGTTATGCTGAGCATTTTGGGCAAATTAGGTCAGTGTCCCAGGATGCGACCCACACCAGTCGACTAATACCCAGGTACCCATTTTACTGATGGGTGAACATAGACAACAGGTGTAAAGAAACACGCCCAATGGTTCTACCCTGGCTGGGAATCGAACCCAGACCCTCGGCGTGTGAAGCGTGAGCTTTAGCCACCAGGCTAACCTTTACAAAATTTACAGCAAGATATTCTGGACATTGGTTCTTAATAAATTTCTATACAGTGGATAAGTAAGTTTATCTAGGTAAATGTACTTACACATTGTTTAATACAGTGGATCCCCGAGTAACGGAAAAAACTTCATTCCAGAAGCCTGCTCAAGTGCTATTACTGAACGAATTTACTCCCTTAAGGAATAATGTCATGTAGGTTAGTATATTTCAGACCCCCAAAAATACACTTCCACAAGGACTTACAATATTATATTTACATAATTGTACGATTTCCGGGGTGTTCGTTTCTCTGGGGTCCACTGTATATGTGTAAATTACCTAGGATAACTCTAGTCTCCCCTGGAGTTTACCTGGAGAGAGTTCCGGGGGTCAACCCCCACCTCCTTACCTCTTGCTTCCTCTACCTCTTCATCTTCTCGCCTGCTAGTTTCTCAGTCTTTGAGGCCTTGCACGCCTGCATCTTCCGTCGAGTTGTATGACATCCTTATAGTGCTTCTCCTTATTGCATATAGTACTATGTCTAATTTGGTGATTGTGATCATTTCAGATTCTCTGTGCTTTACAGTCCATTAAACTATCTGATTCCCCTCATCCATTGGTCCTTCACATTCAACTATGATTGCGCCGTATGGCTAGCAAAAACAAAGACGTCGTTTTCTGTTGGGTCCCTGGACATGTTGATGTGCAGGGCAATGAACAGGCGGATGCTGCTGCGTGGTCAGTGGTGCACGGTCTTCCGTTTTCCTATAGAGGTATTCTGTTCAGGGATTATTTTACAGTCATCTCTGCCTGTCTTCGCAGCCCTCTCTGCATCGGCCATACTCGCCATACCCATGGCTATCTCATGTAACTACAACCTATTCCTCTGAGGTTTGTCAGGTTCCAATTTTGGTTCTTCACTTTCTTGTGAATTGTCCGGTTTACCAGCGAGCTCGCAGGATTTCCGCCGCCGCCCTACCGCTTTTACCTTATCTTCCCCTCTTGCAGACGGCCCTGCCTTACAATCACTTTTTGACTTACAATCGCTTTTTGACTTTTGGTCAGCAACTGCTTTACTATACAAACTTTAACACATAGCCCCTAGCATCCCTTTCAGCCCTTTTTTTACCCTTACCTCTGATCCCCTCTCCACCTAGCTGTTTATAGCACTCTCACTATTTTCTGCCCCGCAGCGCTGCACAACCCTTGTCGGTTTAGTGCTTTATTATTTAATTATAATAATGTAATGTCTTTCAGTTTTTCTTAGGGCAGAGTGACATGAACAAGAATAGTCTACCTGACATTGTGTAAGAGATGGATATAATGCTTGTCTGTAGAGGAACTTAAACCAAGCATTTTTTCTACTTTATTCACTATCAATTCACCTGACATGCACGGGTCAAGGATATTCCTATTCTACATATTTCACTGAAGAGGCTGTGAGATGGGTTTTTCGTTAAGAGTACGTTTAAATTATTTACTCTTTCCAGTTTACCTTTTGAGCTAAGTAGTATGGCTTAGTTTTATAAGTGTAGCAACAGTTTATCTTCTTTTAACTACATATTGCAAGATTCTAGTTCCAGTCATTGTACTTCAGCCATATTGTGTGGTTATTTTCCTAACACTTGAAAGTACACTATCATTTGCTTACATGAGGAGTTTGCATTTAATACATACTAATGGACATTTAATTTGCATAATGCAAGAAGAGAAGGAGACTTGATATACTCTCATGTGGAACCCCCACATGATACCAGCAAATGCTTTTTGTAGGTCTGAAGTGACTTATCATGCCTATGCAATTCCTTTTTGACATTTGGATTTCTGTATAATCCATCATGTTAGTTAAGGAGGTATCTATTGCATAAGATACCCTGAAACTGGAGGATGCCAGTGTCATTATTAAGATACTGTACAGTACAGTACTTGAATACTCTTCCAAGGCTTCAAGTATCTTATCATTAACATTGGAGTCATCGGGTCATTTCATATCATAGATATGGAATGAGTTAATTTATCTAATTGATGCAAAATGTATGTACAATCTCGAAGATTTCTGATATCTTGTCATTAATAATGAGGTGATCTGCCATTTCTCGTAGGATTTGTTTGGACGTACAGTGGTACCTCGGTTAACGATGGTCCCCAAACTCGCCCTTTTATGTAAGTTTATTTTTTTAAATGCTTTTGTAAGTGCATTTTTGGGGATCTAAAAGGACTAGTCTATTTTACATTATTCCTTATGGGGATAAATTCATTTGGTAATGGCACTTGAACAGCATTCTGGAACGAAAAAATATCGTTAACCGAGGTACCACTGTATGTACATTATCAATGTGGGGTTAAATAATTTGGACCTTCTAAGATAGTGTTTGAGTGTGTGTTCCTGTCTTGGCTCACACATTACATTTGATATGATTGAATTTTCTATACAAACTGAAAGACCAGCCCATTGTACTTTTAGTCTAGGTTTAGAGTGCAGGGCTAACAACTGGTCTTCTGATCTCGTTACTTTTGCCATATGGCAATAAGTCACTTTATTTGACTTTTTTGGGTTTTCCTAGGTAATTGACACATAAGTACAAAGAAAGCCACTATCATGCTGAGGCATTTCGGGCAGACTAATTCTAGTACATAACAACTACTTAAATCTAGACACGATAAGAGTGGTTAGCATGTATTAAAATCATTATTTAATCTTAATACTAATGTGAGGTAGTCAAGGTGGAGGTTTATAAGAATAATAATCGTGAAGTTGCACATAATAAAAACATTACAATTAATTGTTCAAGCAGTAATATTTCATGGATTGGCACATGTTTATTAAACTAGAGGTCATATAATATAATATAATAACTGATTAGAAGTTATTTTGGTTGGTTTGGTTAGTATTGAAAGAGATGATTTTTAAGCAAAGTCATAAATTTATAAGTAGTCGGGGGATCCATTGAAGAGACAAACCAATGTCTATATAGGCAGGCCCTGCTTACACAGCAGGTTAAGTTCTGGACTACCTAGCTCTATTGCTCACTTGATATATGATAGTGTAACATGTTATCAGGCTTTTATATTCATTTGAAAGTGAAAAAAAGCTATGATTCACTTAAAGCGATTTTTGCTTTACCTGGAGTTTACCTGGAACTCTATCCAGGTAAAGCAAAACTTGCTTTAAATGAATCATAGCTTTTTTTCACTTTCAAATGAATATAAAAGACAGATAACATGTTACACTATCATATATCAAGTGAGCAATAGAGCTAGGTAGCCCAGAACTTAACCTGCTGTGTAAGTAGGTCCTGCCTATATAGACATTGGTTTGTCTCTTCAATGGATCCCCTGACTACTTATAAATTTATGACTTTGCTTAAAAATCATCTTATCTCTCAATACTAACCAAACCAACCAAAACAACCAAAACAACTTCTAATCAGTTATTGTATTACCGGGTATAATACACCCTGAACACAACGTGTCAGTCACCTGACAAACACCGGGTTCACACTGACTTTTCACAATAAGGCTCACAGGGTACAACACACCCTGGCTAGTCTGTGTCGCCTGACACACCTACCAGGTATAACACACCCGGACTTTCCTTACTTCTGTCCGTCGCATCTCACATCTCATCAGGTACTACACACCCTGACTTCCACGTCAGTGTTCCTGATGAGAGACGCACAAATTCCTGAGTTTAGAAGTCTCAGTCCACGGGTGTCCAACCAATCAATGTACGCCGTGAGGTAGTCTGGTGAATACTCTCGAACCACACGTCGTGAGAGTCTCCGTCACCAGCAATTCCAAAGTCAGGAATACACTCTCAAGCCAGTCTGAGTCTCAAAACAGGTCCTGTCACCAGGTGTGTCTGGTGCACACTGTCAGTCCAGCCGGCTCAGCAGTCCAACATTGGGTCTGAATGACATTCCCAGTGGTACTTTTGGCCGGCAGGGTAACTAAGTACCTAACTACCATGTTAGGTAGGAGGCCGCAACATTTACCTATCACAATTGATCTGATATGACATAATAAACAATACAAATACAGTGGACCCCCGGCTAATGAACACCCCGGAAATCGTACAATTATGTAAGTATAATATTGTAAGTGCTTGTGGAAGTGTATTTTTGGGGGTCTGAAATAGACTAACCTACGTGACATTATTTCTTAAGGAAGTAAATTCGTTTGGTAATGGCACTTGAGCAGGCTTCTGGGATGAAGTTTTTTCGTTAGCCGGGGGTCCATTGTAGTACAGTGGACCCCCGAGTTACGAGCATAATTCATTCCAGAAGGCTGCTCAAGTACCATTACCGAACGAATTTTCTCCCTTAAGGAATAATGTCAAGTAGGCTAGTCCATTTCAGACCCCCAAAAATACACTTAAGAACATAAGAACATAAGAAAGAAGGAACACTGCAGCAGGCCTACTGGCCCATGCGAGGCAGGTCCAAATCTCCAACGGCTTAAGCCAATGCCCCGACCCAGCCAGGTCAGGTTACATTCACTTAAGGAAGGAGCACTGCATCTGACCTAGTAGCACAACCTAGTCAGGACCAATTCACACCCAACCGCACCCACTCATATAATTGTCCAGCCGACCACCTGGTCAGGTCACTTCCACTTAAGGAATTAGTACAGGTCAGGTTACATTCACTTAAGGAAGGAGCACTGCATCTGACCTAGTACAAGCTCACACCCATCCACACCCACTCATGTATTTATCTAACCTATTTTTAAAACTACACAACGTCTTAGCAGCTATGACGGTACTCGGAGTTTGTTCCACTCATCCACAACTCTATTACCAAACCAGTGCTTTCCTATATCCTTCCTGAATCTGAACTTTTCCAACTTGAAACCATTGCTGCAGTCCTGTCTTGGTTGGATATTTTCAGCACGCTATTTACATCCCCTTTGTTTATTCCTGTTTTCCATTTGTACACCTCAATCATATCCCCCTAATTCTACGCCTTTCTAGAGAGTGCAGATTCAGGGCCCTCAGTCTATCCTCATAGGGAAGATTTCTGATACATGGGATCAACTTTGTCATCCTCCTCTGTACGTTTTCCAGTGCATTTATATCCATTCTGTAATACGGTGACCAGAACTGTGCAGCATAATCTAAATGAGGCCTAACCAAAGATATATAGAGTTGAAGAACAACCTGAGGACTTCTGTTATTTATACTTCTTGATATGAAGCCAAGGATTCTGTTAGCTTTATTGCGAACACTTATGCACTGTTGTCTAGGCTTCAGATTACTACTAACCAGAACTCCTAAATCCTTCTCGCAATTACAAGTAATAAGATCTATATTATTCAGCTTATATGTGGCATGGTTATTGTCCTGCCCAACATTTAGAACTTTGCATTTGTTTACATTAAACTGCATCTGCCACTTCTCCGACCACTGCATCAGTCTATTCAAATCATCCTGGAGTGCTCTAATGTCCTCGTTTGAATGAATTGGACGGCCTATTTTGGTGTCATCAGCAAATTTACTTATGCTACTATTTATTCCCTCATCTATGTCGTTTATGTAAATTGTAAACAACAGGGGGCCCAAAAATGACCCCTGTGGAACACCGCTGAGACACGCCCCCATTCTGATTTCTCTCCATTTATGCAAAACTCTGCCGCCTATTAGTCAACCATGCCTCTACCCAGGAAAAAATTTCTCCTCCTATTCCGTGTGCCTTAAGTTTCCTCAGTAGCCTCTGATGTGGAACTTTATCGAAAGCCTTACTGAAGTCCATATACACAATATCATATTCATTACCATGATCTACTTCCTCAAACACCTTAGTGAAAAAGTTAGTAAATTCGTAAGACATGAACGCCCTTTGTAAAACCGTGTTGAGATTCATTAATCAATTTATGCTTTTCAAGATGGCTACAATTGCCTCGGCAATTATTGATTCCATAAATTTACCAACTATGGAGGTAAGGCTTATTGGTCTATAGTTCGAAGCTAAGGACCTGTCACCTGCCTTGTAAATAGGTATTACATTTGCCCTTTTCCACTTGTCTGGCACTATGCCAGTTTGTAGTGATATATTGAAAAGATTTGCCAAAGGTTTGCTAAGTTCCTCTTTACATTCCTTTAAAACTCTTGCAAACAGTTCATCAGGGCCTGGGGATTTGTTAGGTTTTAATTTCTCTATTTGTCTGAGGACCATGTCACTAGTTACCCCAATCGAGCATAGTCTGTTATCTTCCAGCTCTACATAATTTATTATTTCTGGAATTCTGCTAGTATCTTCCTGAGTAAAAACTGAGAGGAAGTAAGTATTGAAAATTTCACACATATCCTTATCACTGTCCGTGATCTGTCCTGAGTTACTCTTAAGTGGGCCTATCTTGTCCCTAATCTTACTTCTGTATACCTGAAAGAACCCTTTGGGTTAGTCTTCGAATCCCTTGCGACCTTAGCCTCATAATCCCTTTTGCTTTTCTTATTCCTTTTTTATTTTCTCTTTAATTGAAAATATTGATTTCTTATCTGTCCATCCCCTCTTTTGATACGCCTATATATGCCTCTCTTTTGACCAATGAGATGTTTTAATCTATTGTTCATCCATTTAGGATCATTTTGTTAGATCTAATTTCCCTACTTGGAACAAAAGTTGTCTGGGCAGCTAGAACTATGCTCTGAAAAACGCTCATATTGGCAACCAAAACCATCTACCTGACCCATAGTCAGGTCATCCCAATTAGCCCACCTAGGTAATTTCTCAGCCCCATGAAGTCGGCTACACGAAAGTCTGAAACTGAGACTTGATTGCAGTTACCTGGGTAATTCCATGATATATTAAAACTAAGTGATTTGTGATCGCTTTCCCCAAGCTCTTCATTAACCTCAAGATTATTAATTAGTGATTCTTTGTTAGCAAGAACCAAATCAAGCAAGTTGCTACCTCTAGTTGGTTCTGTCACAAACTGTTTTAAAAACAATCCTGAACCGTATCAAGAAAGTCACTAGACTCAAGATTACCTGTCACATTGTTCCAATCAATGTGTCTAAAGTTAAAATCTCCCATTAACACAACATTTTCATATCTAGACGCCTTATGAATTTCGTCCCATAGCAGCTTACTGCGCTCCCTATCCAGGCTTGGGGTCTGTAAATCACACCCAAAATTAATTTTTCACGACCCTCGAGAAACTGTAGCCAAACAGATTCTGTGTCAGCTGTTTCTAATCTTATATCTTGTCTAACACAACAATTTAAATTATCTCTGACATACATCGCCACTCCACCACCCTTCCTGTTGACCCTATCAGTGTGGAATAGTTTGTAACCCTGAATGTTGCACTCGGAAGGCATTTCTCTATCTTTCAGGTTGAACCAGGTCTCTGTTATAGCAATAATATCTATATTACCTGCACTTGCAAGTAATCTTAGCTCATCTATCTTATTTCTTAGACTCCTACTATTTGTATAGTAAACCTCAAGGGAGCTAGTCACTCTGCCCTCTACTATCTCTCTTTGTTTGTTGATCAATTGTTTTGCATTTACAAACAACTTTATTTTGAATCTTATCTTTTAAACATAACCCTGGGGTATCCTGGAAATATCTGCTGTTTCCAGGCCTAATACCACAGCCTGATTGTTTCCACAAACACCCATACCTCTATAATCTATCAGTTTTAAGTCCTAGACAAGTCTCAATGACCCTCAATCGAATTGGCTAATGCAACCACTCCAGCCCCAGAGAGATGAACCCCATCCCTTGCATACATATCACGTTTGCCATAGAATTTGTCCCAGTTATCAATGAATGGAATTGCAAGTTCCTTGCAGTACCTGTCTAGCCAGCAATTTATACCAATTGCCCTAGACATCCATTCATTGCCCACTCCTTTCTAGGCAAAATGCTACATATGATTGGGATACCTCCCTTAGACCTAACGACTTCTATGGCTGACCTATACTTATCTAGTAGCTCCTGTCTTCTGCCCTTCCCAATGTCATTACCACCAGCACTAAGACAGATAATAGGCTTGTTCCCATTACCTGACATAATATTATCCAACCTGCTGACTATGTCACCAATACCAGCTCCTGGGAGGCACACCCTCTGTCTGACCTTCCTGTCTCTGTTACAAAAGGCACGGTCCATATATCTTACCTGAGAGTCTCCCACAATCAGAATATTCTTACCTTGATTAGCAGGGAGTCAGTGGTACCTTTAACCTCACTGACCACTGAAGTACACTCGTCCTGAGAACAGAGAATCGATTTCCTACCTTCACATCTTCACTATTAACCTTCTTTATCTTCCTTCTTCCTGAATTGTGAACCACTTGCCACTTAAAGCGGCTGCCACTTTCACTGTTGGTAACCATTTCCTCCTTACCAGCTCCAACCATCTCACACTCACTCCCACACCCATCTAGGCGAAGCTTCAGCCTCCTATTTTCCTCCTGAAGTAGTAGAACCTCCTTCTTCAACACTTCAACCTGAGATTCTAAAACACTGCAGTGAGCCATGTGCTCGGTATCACCCCACGCTAATTCCCAGACAGCTTAGGACAGGTATGACCACACGTGACCACTGACCTCAGCGTACTTACAAAAGCACTTACAATATTACACTTACATAATTGTACGATTTCAAAGTGCTCGTAATTCGGGGTCCACTGTAACATAAAAACATGTTAAATACTCCAGAATGAATAATATTTGGCATAATACCGAGCAGTTCGATGGAGGTATGAAGATGATAAGGGATAAAAGTACCATCCTCCTATCCCTGTCTTGGGGCTTATATTAGAGAAAACGGAGTATAGCACAGGGCTGACTGATATACACTCGTAATGCACCATAA
Source organism: Cherax destructor (assembly GCA_009830355.1). Lineage (NCBI taxonomy): Eukaryota > Metazoa > Arthropoda > Malacostraca > Decapoda > Parastacidae > Cherax > Cherax destructor. The sequence goes on from WNWK01000469.1 coordinate 480,210, forward strand.
AACTGAAACAAAAGCAATTTTTTCTACATAGATTATCATACATAGCAGCATATGTGTAGAGAACCTAGGATAACCCAAAAAGTCAGTGACTTATTTCTAGTACATATGTACCTGGCTTGGGTTTGCCATACTGTATATGATTTTTGGTAAATATTTTTTTTTTCTCAGTTAGTTGGGCTATCTTATTGAAACTTGGGCAATGTATGATGGAAAGATGCTTCTTAATGTATGTACACCAAAAATGAAAGAAATCGGACCATAAATAACGGAGTTCACTTCTCGGCCATTAGCCGCCCCTTAGCGCTATATTTTCGTATGGTTTTTATGGTTGTATTCTTGTTTTTTGGTCTCATTTGATAGAATGGAAGATATATTACAGAAATAGATATGATTTTGATTGGTTTCACGACGAAAAGTACCTTGAAATTGAGCTCAAAGTAGCGGAATTGTTCGATTTTTTCCAATGTTCAATGAACTTTCTTGTGTAAGTCAAGTTGGTTAACTTTAAGTGTACTCGAACCTAACCACTCTGTAAGCTGGGAAACTCAATAATTTGGCACACTACAGGTCCCAATGATGGCGGATTTGTGATGGCGGACCTGTACCACAAAGTGTAGTACCCCTGAATTCTTTTCTTAACCTATTGCTACAGCTTGTAGTACCAATATTTTGAATGTTAGCTAATGTTTTAACGCTTGATGGCAAGTAATGTCAAGATTTTTACGTGGTATCAAAATGTTTGGTTGTACTTTATTGCATTGCAACAAAATAGCGATTTGAGAAGTTGCTCTGTAGAGGCTTTACTGTATATTTTGTACAACATTTGGGACTGACCTGGTGTCTCTATTATTTATACTAAACATATATCATTACTGTTACCTTGTGTTATCTGGTTATTAAAGTGAAAAATAATTTCTCATGCTCATTTTCAGAAAGTGCTTTGTTGGCTTTAAGTAGTGAAAGGTTCAGTTCCAATACAGTATACTGTACTATAATCATCATTCTGGAAAAATATGGGTAAGTACAAGTGACTAAATTTAGGATACAGTATAGTGTTTGGTCTCTTTTTGAGGAAATGAAAAGTGATTTATTTTTTTTATTTGTATAGAGTACTGTACGACTGTATTTATAAATAATTTTTTTTGCATGTTGTGTAGTTAGGTTCTTTAAAGGTCCTAGTACTTAAAGCAGACAAAGTACGTATTTATGCTATTATCAATTTGTGCAGCTAGGGCTAAGTTGCATTATTGTGCCATATACACAAGCTTGTTCCAAAATATTGCAATCCCAAAGCAGGTTTGAATAATTTTCCAGCACTTTTGGCTACCTACATCTAATGAGGCTTTCATCCTTGACTGTATACTTTATTATTAGTCATACATGTTATACAATCATTTCTGTTTATTATAAGAATATTTTGAGGACAAAACTTATCTGCATGTCTTTTTTATTAAGAGAGGAAATTCAATGGTTAATTTTTACTGTAATGCAGGAAACAGGCAGTAGAGGTAGTGCATGTGGTTGTTAGAGCATTTGAGAATTTATTCTTAAATGCAGTGTACTGTACATCGATTTAAATGTAGTGTAAATATACTACATCAGTAGCATGGGTGGGGATGTAGTTTGGTGGGTCATCTGAACTGTGTTGTCATACCCTCCTGGCAAGACGGTGATCAGTACTCCTGGCAAGACGGTGATCAGTACCCTCCTGGCAAGGCGGTGATCAGTACCCTCCTGGCAAGACGGTGATTGAATGAGTGACAGTGAAATATTTTTTTATCACCCCACCTTGGTGGGAGACAGCCATTATTTAAAAAATAAATAATGTGATACAGTTGTGTATAACACAAATTAGTTCTTATGCTGTCCTTCATTTTTCCAGGTGGTTCAAGCAAAATGCTGGTGACAGGCTCCGGAAAGTTTGTCCAATATGCAGAGTAAGTTTGAATAATTCTTGTTTCCTCTTTACAGGATACTGTAGCTAAATGTTTTATACACAAGTGAGCTCTTTAGGGTGAGTATAGGTAGATAACGTGTTTGCCTCGTGATTAGCTGACTGAGGTTTGAGCCTCCATCATTATTCCTTCGAGAATAACCCACACAGGTTTAGTGTTTTGCATAATAATAATAATAATATGCACAAGTGAGCTTTTATCAAGTACAAATACT